>JAYGXS010000363.1:0-29543 GCA_036362985.1 Ligula intestinalis
ATTGGGGCAAATAGGCACTCATTTTGGCCAAATCATGAGTAAGTTTACATTTAAGAAATTTCCTGTGCTAAGAGGAAAGACAAAAAAACCTTCTACTAATATATATTGTGCTGTGGAAGAATTCCATAATTAACAAAAAAAGGTGGAATAATAATCCCTTCCAGCACTGGAAAATTTTGCGTGAAGTTGATGAAGTGGAAGTAAAGCGAAGTTTAAGCAATCGTCTTCATTTTCAGAAGCAAGCAAGAATTGAAGTTTGAAAAATTACGTTGAGCTTCTCTGTGAAGTTTTTTGCAGAAAAGGCAATAACTAAAAGTTTCGTCAAGTTTTGTTTAAACCTCACCGCTGACCTAGCGCAAAAGCAAACTTTGTGATATATGTTACCGCGAAGGGAATTAAAGAAAGGCTTCTTGTATGTAAGACATGTAGAAATATACTTTTTTTGTAAACAATACGTTCCGCTCAAGCATTATTTAGAAACGGAACAGACAGAAGAATAATAAGCATTTCAAAAATGGTCATATATGTGGCCTGTTTTTTGCATTCGCACGCTTATTACGGAGCGTGGAATTAATCTATTTAAGCAGAAAATAATCCATTGTAAAGAGAAAAGTATGTTCTTCCATCTCCAGTCAAACTGAATAGTTTATCTGCAGGTAACTTAAAGAATTGTCAAAAGTCTCCAATTGCCCTGTGACATTACCTTGGAAAAAGCTAATATACACAGAAGTTCGTCAACTAAATATTCAATAAAAGCACTTTTTAAAGAGGCAAGCTATTATGGAGTTTTTTTATTAATCTTAGGAATCACAATATGCGTGGTATCTAGCAGACATTTTGTATGTTTGACAATGTGCTTCACTGTTTTGAAACATTTCCACATATGAATTACATGGCCATCTTCACAAGAACTTAGATCCAAAAGCTCGTTTTTTCGGTAATTGCTAATTAGTTATACCTTATTTTAGAGGTTTTGATGTAAACGTCAAACAGAAGCGCAATTTATCAACTTATCAATGAAGACACTGAAAACGACCGAAATGATGAGAGACTTTATACCACGATATTCAATTAATAGTTATCCACTAACGGTTATATGCACAAAATATTTTGACTAAAGACACCTTACTTTTATGTAAAGAAAGTGGTTGCCTTACGTTTTGTACTTAAAAATGTTTTAAAATTATTATTCTAACTTATAGCTAGAAGGACATTACCAGCAAAGACAGGGGACACTAAGAAAGCCTTTGTGCCTTGTTAGGCGTCATCAGCTAGCTATTTTGACATCTCCAGAACCTGGAGATTATCGAAAAAATTTTATTTTTCCTAAAAAAACACTTAGTACTTATTAAAGTTTTTTGAGTACTTTATATGCCTAATGCTGCTCATTATTATTTCTTAGTCTTCGTAAATGCGTTCTTGCTGGTATGCGAGAAATAATCAAACATTTACAAACCTAGCCTAGTAGCTTGCAGGAATCGCAGGACTGTATGCCAGTGCATACACGGAAAACATAAAGCTTTCAGACCTTAACAGCAAATATAGCGAACTGACAGTATTTGCAAACATACACTATTTTAGCACCTGAATATATTCATTTTTGAAGTATAAAATTTAAAGAAAAAGGGAATTAGAGACCGAGTGTGGTTTCTTGCAGGCCAACGAAAAGCGGTTAATTTGGAGGATATGTTTAAAAACCAAAATTTATTTTTTTTAAAAAGGCTGGAAAAATAACCGGAAAACAACGAGTAGAGAACGAAAAGAGCAAGCGAAACAGTTTTTTAATCCTCCCATCATTATCCTCGATGGTGTTCTGGATGTCTCTTTTGTAGATCCTTGAACAATTTCATTTTCACTTTTCACCTGCATTTGTCCACACGGTTTCATGAAAGCAACAATAAAGAAACACCCAGGCATCCTCGACCTTAAACGAGGTGTCTTCTGTTATCAATGTTGCATGGCTTCATGTTTTTATTAATTGAGCTCGTCTGCCTCAAACACTTTGAGCATATATCAGCCGTAAACACGCAACTCCCAATCGCATTTCTGCCGAAAAATATGAGAATCCTTCCCGGAACAGTTTGTAAAGGCTAACAGAGTATTCAATTTTCTTGGGTCTATACTACGATTTCTCCATTTCTGCTTTCCTTTTACCGTCGCAACTTGCCCCACTTAGCGTTACCTGTTTTCCCGTAAATATTATCCAACCTGGAGTTTTAATTGTCTTTTTCACTGCGCACTGAAGTGGCCTCTGAGTGTCAATTCATAAAACCTCAACACCTTAACTGCGGTCAAGTGCGTGCTATGATGTCACTGTAAAGAGCATACAGTGTTTGCGAGAGTCTCAACCTCTGCCTTTGTCTTGACAATACAAAATGCCTTCCTCGCGATAGACCGAAGAAACCCCAAACCTCTTCAAAACTGATGCTGCTCACTAAGAACTGAAAGGTTTTTATGTCTGGGGGCGGGGAGCGGGAGGGCAGATAACACCCTTATCTAAAATGCCCATGCATAATTAATGTTTGCGCGGATCAGACAGGATTTTGCTCTGGTTGCTTATGCCTGCTCTGCGGAAAAATGCCCACAACCATACAACAGCAGTTTGGCGCTATAAACTTAAACGTTCCTAAGCGCAGGCCTGAAATATTGTTCGAATGACAGGAATCCACACAAGATAGTCTTTCCTGGTGAAGAAAGACGTGTAGTAAATAAATTCCCCACGTTTGTGGCAGAGGACTCCACTGTCATTATGCGAGACGCAGATGAAATCACTTAACTCTAACCACATGTTTAATCAATGCATTCAGATGAACAAGATTGCTTGGGTGAGGTAGAAATATGTGATTAAAATAAAACATCTGCCAGCTTTCCGCAGAGCACTTTATACAACACCGTAAGAAGAAGATAACTAATAAGTTTGGTATTTAATTTGCGTCTTAATAACTACTACCTTCGGGTTACCTCAGGCAGCAACACCTTCATTAAAAAAACCTGAAAAATTGGTGTGAAGCGTTAACGTTACTGTTGCAGACAAAACAAATGCTTTTTGTTAAATAGTTTTAAAGAAAACATTGCTTTTTGCTCTAATTTGAAATAGGGTTCCTGAAAGTCATTACTGACTTGAGGAAGCATATACTAAACGTACTCTTGCTGAAAGAACAGACGGGAAATGGTTTAAGTCATTTGAGAGAGATAATTTTGATGTTGAAATTTAGAAACGTTCACGATAACGAAAAACATTTTAAATATGAAGAGCTATAAGTCTTACTTTATCACGCTCCAATTTAGCTGCCAAAGGTGATTTTGAAATTATTACGAGTTAATAGATCCCATGATGGCAGAGGTTAACACGCATTAGGAATGGTAATGCACTAAATTTTTGGGAACCACATGAATTGAATGAGAGACAAAAATAACACTGAAAAGCCCCGTGTTGCACCCCGTGTTGCACTCAAGACATCCATTTCGCATCAAGTCGTGAACAGTGGAGCAAACTGGATCTGTTAGGATACTCCAAAAGGTAAAAACAGTGTGTTCGACGAGATTTTCTCCCATGCACAAATAAATTCACCGAATCGGTCAGCCATCTGTTGATCAGACCAAACGCTGGTGAGGCAAGAAGGCTACGTCTACGGTGTGCTATCATATGCATATATAGCAGTAAGCTTTAGCTCATAAGGGTTTTGCACACCTTCATTAACGCGTGCCGTGACCCGAGAGGGGTCAGTTTTTCCCAGTGCATCTGCAGAGCAGCTGTATTAAAAAAATCGTTTTATTTACACAATCCCACTCTGATTCCATTAGCGGACGGATGTCGCATTAAAAGAGTTCAACTTAAATAGCTCTGGCTGTCGATTAATTGCCCAAGGGTTTGCTACTGAAGGGACAAAATATACACAAATCTGTAGCAAGTAAGGTACCAGAGGGTCTCTTTGACACTGTTGTCTAGCCTTCAGCTAGGGTTAACGCACTCCTTTCGCGTTTCTATTGGTCAGTTTTGAGAATAAGGTGAAAAATAATATTAAGAGAACGTCCCAATTAACAAACAACCAGGGAGCTTCGGCGCAGTGTGAGCAAATTATACGGAAAAAATGAAAGGTGGTCTGCTTGTGGACGTTTTTATCTTCTTTGAAGTGCCGTAGTTCTACTATTCACAATAAAACATTTCGGGGCTTAAAGCAGGGTGATCAAAGTAAGAAATCAGGCCCCTTGGCTGCATGTAAAGAAGTGCATGTTTTTTTAATATTACTGATTAATGGTCTTCGTTTGTTCGAAATGCCAAGTCTGAGTCAGCTAGCGCCGTGACTTCAAAACTGCCGACCCACAACTCACGCCTCGGCGCGTGTACATACAACCATCGCCCGGTCCGCGTGGTGCCTGCAAGCCATAATCCTTTGTGTTTTTGGGCCGCATATGTTGTTAATTTACCTAGTAGGATTCGATCCCGTTAGTATTGTAAGCGAAAGCAGAAATCCTTTGAACACTCCACAGAATGCGTTTTAATGTAAAATGAGATTATTTGCTAGTTTATGAAATGCAAACTGAAATTGTCAAATGTTTTAGATTCGAATGAAGTGACATAGGTAGGGTTGGAATATTAATTACCTTGCATCTTAGTCCACAAATGCTTCAGTCACGTCCGGATGTTGGCTTTTAAAGGAGCCTCTTGGCCACTGGCGGTAAAAACAACATTTCGTAATAACTGACTGCTTAATTACTGCGAATCTCTCGAATTCATTTTGGAGCCCCCTGTTTTACAGACGAAGCCTTCGTCGTATCCATTTCGCATAATAGTACATCGTTTTCAATTTTATACATAAAGTAGGGGAATATATTGGTTTTATATAAATTCCCAATTATGAGATCTTTAAGATTATGAAATGTTCATGCAGTTATCATCATATCTATTCTTTTATTTATGTTTTATATAAAGTATGCAACATAGTCCACATCCACTACAAAATTTTATGAAACTCTGAATGTTAATTTAACAACAGTGGGGATCCAAAACTACTCTGCAAGCTTAAACATTGTTTAAAACCAAAGAATACACTTTCCTCAACAATGAAATTGGAAGACAAGATAAAGAGTGTTTAAATGCAGGTTTCCTATGAAATATACACGAATTTATGGAGACGTCGAAAATCAATGAGATGCTGATAAACTACCTAAGTGGCTAATTTTTAAAGGATGTACTGTATTCAAACAAAGAAAAAATACCACTCAAAGGCCAACATCCTGCCACGACTTAAAATAGTTGGGATTGGGCCAAAAGATAAATAATATTCGAATTCCATTCGCCCAATTTGTTCAAACGGAAATCTCATTTAATTGTTTCGGCTAATATTTCACCTACTGTAGGACAGCACTTTCCAAAATTGAAGCCTAGAGACTTGTCAGGTCAAGGAAATACTGAATCCAGTGCGCTCTGGGTGTTTCTTCAACAGGTATGCCAAGTATATGGGCCGCTACGCAAATAGACTTACGCTCAGGCGTTATCAGAGATCGCAGACAAAGGGAGAAAGTAGGTTCAGCTCTGAGCTAAGGTTTTGAAGGCGTGAGAGGGGATGACAGCTTCTTGATTGCTTAAATCATGTCAATGCTTTAAGGCTTAACCACATGGACTGGGAGGTGCTAAGTCACGTTTACTGATGGCAGGGAATGGGCGTATCCAGGCCATCTGCGTATATGTGCACATGCGTTTGCGCATGTAGGCGTGTGCCTCACTCCCCCGACAACAGGCAGGTGCATGGGATTAGATTGGGGGTCGCACTCGCATGTGGGATGCGCTAGTTGCGCTGGCGTGAGCCCGTATAAGCCCTTACCTACTGCTGTGGAAACCGACGATATGACAGCCTTTCCGCCCACTTTCAGCCAGCCTGACACGGACGAGTCACTGGTGTATAGGGGATGAAAGGGCGAGTGAATTTGATCTAGATTGCATCCGCTGTTTGCTTCTTCGATGGATAAAAAATAAGGACGCCTTATAATTTTACTCTGTGATGGTACCCATGCAAACTGGCGAATTCGCGCTCCGAGGTCAAAAAAATACAATTATTTTGCAATTAACCGGTGACAGTTGAAACAGTCAGTTAACATAGAAGGCACAGACACGATCACTGGGACATGCACTTTATTCGCCTGGCTTTTCGAATTCAATTTCGAAGTAATTTCCAGACAGAGAGAAAGAGATCAGAGTACTTTGAACACAAGGGATTTAAACCTTCCTAGGTACGCTGCGGCATACCTATGACAATTAAAATTCCTCCCCCTCTCTCGAGAATGGCTGCCTACTAGCAAGTTAATTGATGGATGGCTACCGCACAGGTCGTGAAATACTGAAATTTCATCACTCATACCGAATTTTGGCGCAATGGTCGCTCGGCTTTCTACCCCACTGGCGTTCAAAGCGGAAGATGTGTCCATCTGTGCACGCCCTGAATGGCGCTTTGATTTGGCGATACTGAACTTCAAAATCGAAAAGGGGTTGGGCAGGTCATTCCACTTGTTTATATACTGGGGACCGGGACCAATGACTCAAGCGACACACAGTTCACGCGACTGTCACTTCTTGCGAGAACCTCGGCTTCATCGAATGTGAATGTGTGGCTGGGTCTCGCCGAATTGAGCATAGCTTTAGAGTTGGCGTCAGTTCTTTGCACTGGTGCCGCGTGTTCGGCAATTCGCATCGTCAGAAGTCTTCAATGTTCTTTGATTTTAGTCCCAAAGAGAGAGTTGCTGATGTGGAAACATGTGTGGATTAATTATAATCAAATTCCCTCACGAATGGGGGAGGGGAGCCCGACAGTAACTTCTGAATGTTTTTTTCGCTGCAGGGTGGTGTGGCAGGTTCTGGGAACGGATAAACTTGGTTGAGCTTGGGAAACGGAAATTGAAGGGCTTGTATGAATACCAATTGCGAGCACATGGTGGGGCTGGCTAACCGTATGACGACTGATATCCCCTGGCGGAGGAACTTACACTAATTGGTCGGCAATTTTCTTGATGACCCGTATTAGCGTCGTCAATTGCCATGTCGGATTTTGGTGGAATATTTTGTCAGCCAATTGATCCACCAACAGTAACAATGGACGCTATTTTCCTCTGTCCACACCCCACATGACTAGGTATTCTGCCGGGCAAAGTCTCAAAACGGAAAAGGGAGGTAGGAGGTCAGTACACTTGCGAGTGCCGGTGCGTCACGATCCTATGAGCAGGGTGGCTCATCTTTCTAGCCGAAGGCTGCTGGATGTAACCTGACTCTAGTATTCACCCTAGCCCAACTCTACGCGTTCCACCTTCGTCCCATTAGCCCAATTTCCTTATTTTTGAACTACGCAGCCTGCGCTTAGGGATATCATCTAGACAAGCAGATTGTAGGCAACCTAGCTCTTGTGCACACTGCTTTTTATCTGAACACCCTATTGGAGTCACATTTTCTGATGCAGCAAATGCTGTCGAATCACCTCCTTAACGAAAAGATTTGTAATTTTGGAAGGAAATCCACATTGACTTATAGTTCACCAAATTTTCTGAACTACTAACGGTCGTAGGCTACATTAACAGATACCTGCTCTTGTCGCTACTAGAACGCATTATTTTCATGGGGAAAAATTAACAAAACTGTCACCACATACTCGACTTAGAGTACTCGGTTCGCATAACTCAGGCGATATAAGGTGTGCAGGATTACCTTATTTTAGTGGAGGGATTTCCCTTCTTTAGACCTTCGCATTTGTAAATTGTGTTGATTGAATGCTATAAAGAGCAGAACTAACACCAACAGGAAGTCGTTTGCTCTACCGCATGTCCAATTTCCAGAAATATTAGTGTACTGCACAGGTAACCATCAAAGGACCTACTACGAAGTGGTTATTTTAATCACTGTGTGTACAGTAAAAGGCTTTTGTGTGCATTTTTGCTAGCTAACACATTCCACGTCAACGGAACTGCGTCAGCTTAAATGATCGTTTAGCGTTCATGTGAAAACACCTTCAAGTATTTAAAGTCGAACAATGGAACCAACAATTAGGCATAGGAGACGAAAATTGGTCCGATGAATGCGAGCAGACAGATCTATCATTTGCGGGCAGAATGGCTCAGCGTCGTTTTTAGCTTCATTTTGGAGATGCTTTTAAGATATGAATAACAATCAATTAAATGATCTAGCGCATTGAAAAGAAACAAATTATTAGAGGTTTCTAAATTGATCAAAAGCATCTGATAACTTTAAGAAGCATAAAGTATTTGGATATATAAAGATTTGTATGATCTTGCTTTTGTTATTTTATTGTATTCCAAGATCTTTCTCAATGACGACGCTTTGGCCTGTGGCCTTGTAGAAATTTTTTTATTTCTGCAACATCCATACGTCAAGCTAAATTCTCTGTACTGCGGTCAACCACAGCTCGACCAACGCTAAGCGACGAAAATGCATGCAATTCCCGTAACAGAATTTTGGCATTCATAATCAGCTTTCAGGCAGTTGAGCATTTCTTAAACCTGCTTATTCAACTAATTCTTGAAAAAAGTCAATATGAGAGGTCAAAAAGACTAATTTTTAAACGTTTGTGGTGTTTGCGGTAATCACAAAACCAAAGGGAAACTAGAGGGCCGAATACCTTCAAGGGATTAGCCCATAAAATTTTCTTGCCTGCCTGGATTTCTTTAGCCTCCTTCATTAATGCGGTGAGGCTTCTACGATCCGTGCGCTGCTTCTTGGGTTATATACTCTGACATACGGAATCTATCGTTTTGCTTCATTACTTAGTGCCTTATAGTTTACAACCCTAGCGGCCCTTATACATAAATGCAAGGTTTAACAATTACATCGTGTATGCATTCGATCTAACGAAAAGTTCCTTATGGAATGCGGAGGAACTCACGTGGTTCTTATAAAACTTTGTAGTGAACGTTGATCATGTGATACACTTTATAGGCAAAATTAGTATAAAAACGGATAGGACTTACTATGAATGAACATTTCAAGTTCCTAAGCAAATTTCTAATAAATAACTTTTTAAAACCGAAAGGTACCCTTTCTCCAAGTATAACATTTTTAGGCGTAATTTGCAACCAACGAAGTACAAGAAAAATATTTTTGTGCTTGTGTTCCGTAACAGATACTTGAATTTATAGGGAATTTAAAACCATGGGAATTTTGTAAACTACTCAAGTAGCCATACATTTTTAGGCGTTCAGAAAGGATTTTGCACAGTTTGCTGACGTGACTGCAATATTTTGAGATAGGGTTGTACGACAATCGAACAGATTTCAAATTTTGGTTGACATTCCATGAGATAAGGAATCTACTATATAACCTGTTTTGTGCATGCGCGATTCTTTTTTCCCATAACGTTACTTTCTGGCAACGGTGTAAGCTTCATAAAATATGGGTAAGTAGTTTTCGGTATACTATGTCCTCTGCCGGGTTTCCATATGATGGTTTTCTCCTTTAGGGTTATCTACACATCTAACATAAAAAAGTTGCTGAAGGTATTTTCCCTTTAAGGACTCCTAAGACGTTCAGCTTCCTCATATATTGGTTTGGTCCATATTCTTAGACGCACCAAGATAGGAATCCAAACCACATCAGAATATGAACCTCCAAAACGAGGACCTATGAAGCCCATAGGCGACTAAAAACCCCTTCCAATAATTGGTACCTTTAACGAAAGTAAGAAGGGGGTGTTTTATGGATTAATGTCATCGTCCTTTAGCCGTTTGTATCGCAAAATCAGGATGAGATAAGAAAATGCCCCTCCACGCACGCCCCGATAAATGGTAATTAATTTTCTACCACAAACTGAATGCCTCTGCTCCTCATTTTGTGTCGTTTTCCCTAGTAATGCCCACCTTTAGGATTCATTCCATGATTATCAATATGCCATAAACTAGCCAAAACAAGTATTAAATATTTTTTGGACCACATGAAAGGTGCCTTGCGTGTAAATCAAAGTATCCAAGAAACGATTGGTACTGTCACGATTAATTTTAAAATGGAAATAAGGAAGCCAGAGCTCACAGCTTTCTATTAGTACTGTTTTACTGCAGTGCATTTACTCAGATTTACAAATCTGGATGGCGAAGGAAGAGCTCACTCTTTTCTGGATATAATGTGACAATTTTTCTAGTCTCCCAACAATTACGCTAAACGGACAGTAAAGGTTATCGAATTCTAGTTGAGTAAACCTTATTCATTAAACCTTATACACACTGTTAAAATGCGCTCAAAGGCATAGCTTGTGGTTAAGATACGTAATTAATCGCCATACTGACAACATAAATACTACGTAAAATTCCAGAGATACGTGGTTAACCGATCTTAAGACAATGCCAGACACAGCTACGAGGGGTTTGGATCATCAGTTGGTCTCTAACCGTTCTCTGTGTTTTCTGGTTTCTAAACTCCAGTTTTAGCCTGCCTTGCTTCGTATCAAGTTTCAGACCGAGCCTGAAGTCATCTCTCGTGAGAGATTTACTCCAAGTTGGCACATCAATTTTCTTGGAAATGAAACGGGACAGAATTTATGGTAGTTGTTCATACAGGACACTGTTTGATTATAAGACTCGGAAATATGTTTTGTGTGAGAACGGTTCCCTTTCGTGAAATACACAACACCCGAAATACCCTAACTGACCATTCGAATTTTAGGCATCAGACCTTATCAGTTTGGTTACCTAAGCCATCTATCCTCAAAAAAGGTCCACACCCCAGAATGAGTTCATTGAAATCAGAACCCATCGTGTGTGTGTGTGTGTCTCTGAAAGCCCCAAAAACATTTTCAGACAGGACCTGGAGTGTTTAGGTCAGGCCGTTTCTGCAACCGTAGTATGCTAACAGTGCAAAATCAGCCGGATATTCCTGAGCTGGTGCATACAAATGGCCAAATGATTCAAAAACGAGATGCACCGTCTCATGCGGGCTTTCAGGAAGTTTTCCTAGACATCTTCGGGACATCCGGGGGAGGTGAGAAAATCTCCAGGCCTTAGTCCATTCTGTGCTGTCGTTTTGGCTTCAGTCACCTAGAGGGATTGTTTGGCTGCTGAGACGTCCAATTTCCGATGGACTGATTGTATGCCTGTTCAAGTGTGGCTGGTCAAACATGGGGGTGGCCTGACCGACCTGGGCAAACGCAGTGCACATAATCGCGTGCTCAGTAAGGCTCTGGCGACTGGGGCTCTGGCTGGGGGAAAGGGGAGGCAGTAAAGCACTTCCCCGACTAAAGGGATTTATCATTCGTTGCCACTGTGACGTAGGGAATCCGACATCTGTACGCGCGCCTACACTAGAAAGAGAGGGGGTGGGGGGTAGGGAGGGGTCAGAACAGCCGGGACCTCTTCCGCAGGTTGCGGTGTTCAACGGTCGAGGCAACGGGCAGCGGATGTGCACAAAGTCACTGCTGCCATGCTCTGGCGCTTTGACAGCTGTTGCCATAGGCAGCAGCTGTCTTCAAGGCGGTCCCACTTGCAGACGGGCCGATTTCTCCGCCCCCCTCCCCTCCGTTAAACAGTTGTCTCGATAACGGGGCAGCTGTCGGAACAGGGAGCAACCCTGGTTACGCTCAGAGTCATCCCCTCCCACATCATCCTGAGCGTCCGGCTGGGCCAGTCGCACACTGGGCACTTCGCAGTGGTGGTATTGTTTTTTTCGGTAGGAGTAAATGAATAGAACTGATATGTGAAGGACACCACGAACGGTCTCCTCCTAAAGAGGGTCCGTAAAGCGTCTTTCGTTAGTTATAATGTAGAAAAAAACTACTCTGATGCAAAGCGGTTGGATCTGGGGGAGTCAGCGTTTGTTTGCCTTCCAAAAACACGATATATGCTCGACTGGTGCTACCGAAATTGCGATGAAGTTTCCTAAACCGAACAAGTGACACTTCATCTAACTAGCCCCTTGATGCTTATTGTTCTAGGGTTTCATCCGACAGAGGTAATTCTCGAAATACTACTAGTTGAGCATGCGTTTGCATCGACCAGCACAGTATTTTGGTAAACGGACTAAGTACAGCATTTAGGCAAATAGAGCAATGCAGTGTTCAAATGCTAGGAGGTGAGAAATATGGCAGAATAACCAGAGCCCATCAGTATCGTTTGGTCAGGCAAGTGTCAACAGGGTATGGTGGAAAGGGCGGGAGGAATGGACTGAGCAGTGTCGGGGGGCGTAGAGGACGTGGAAACCCACGGGCAATTTGGCAATTAATAGACTTTTGTCTGTAGTAAATGCGGTGCCTTGCCGAAGTCTATGTTTGCGCAGAAAACCGCCTCGTGTAACCTGGTTATAGCAGTTTCGACTGATGGCAGTAGACGCCATCCTAGTGAATTGGTTAGCTCGGTGGGACCTTGTGGCACAATCAGAAGGCTTTGATGGGGTCTCTGTGATGCCTGAAATCAAACACATGTGCTAGAATGTGAGTGCTTTGTTCCTATTTTTTTCCTTGTAGGTACCTTTTTGGATAAGCACTAACTCAACCAACCTACGTATCCGATTACACAGGAGTAAGTGAGCGAGGAGAGATGCACCTAAATTTGGTTTGAGCTGGTTACTTATCTTTAGATTGCCGCTATAGGATGAGCGTGAGCAAAATTACCACTGGGACTTCGATTATTGGTGAAAGTCAGTGTAGCAGTTTGATGGAAGCGTCTCCTCATCAATTCACTCGGTGCCTGAATTTTACCGGATTTTCCCTACGATTTCTTTTACAAGGTCGTTTGGGTTATCCATCCTCAAGAATTAAGTTCCAATTCCTTCCAAACTCCTGCTCTGTACCATGTATTGAGCATAATTTGCTCGCTTGCTTTGTGCCAAATAAAGGGCAAAATTATTTTTTTCAAGTTAAGGGCCACAAAACTGTGCATCTTCATGTATTGTGTAGACCAGCGTTTCTTTGATAAGTGCTTCTTCGAAAACCACCGTAAGGCCGTTTGGCTTATGAGGACGTCCACGAAGCGGAGTGAACACGTCACGTCAATCTCCAGCATAAGGATACCTATTTTTGAACGTCTGAAAGCTCCGTTGTTTGGGTTTTGGCAGTTTAAACTTTATATTCTTCCAGTCAGTTCAATAGCGGAGGAAATCGTTTCTCCTGTTGGGTAAAAAGGGCCAATAAAAATGACACGTACCCTCCACGCGTGATAAAAGATTCGGCAAAGGCAATGTTTGAGTATTAAATAGAGATAGGGAGAGATCATTGCAATTGTTAATGAACTGTGGTGCAGAGAGCCACGACTAAGATGGAATGCGAGAATTTTTAACTCATCAAACATAAACTTATGTCCAATTACTATCGAATGGGTTTCAACATCAGGGTCGGTATCAATCTCTTTCAGTGTCCTTGTCTGTTTGGGCAGTCGCGTTCAAGGTGCCATGGTGGTTTCTCCGACGTGGTTGCTCCACCCGCAACTGCAACAGCTATTCTAAAAGACGCCAGGTCTTTTTTCATAAAACAACAGGTCTTTTGACCTTGGCACTGAATGTCAAGCTCTACTCCACGTGCGGACCACACTCCGAACAGTCAGCCAAACAACTTTCGAAGCTTTCTTACTATACAAAAGTTTGCCAAAAATTGGGTTGAATAAATGAAAGGGTTCACGTTCTAGGTATCTGCATGGATAAGGAAGAAGACTTGTCGAACACTGGATCAATATATTTATTGTCCTGAGCTTTCGAACTCTTGTAGCAGTCCATCTTCAGAGGTGAGGAGTAGCAACAAAACAAAGGTGATTATAGTGGCCATAGGCCAATCAACTGTCAGAAATAATCAAGTTGTCAGGGCGTTAGAAACAGCTATCAAAAGAGAAGGGGGAGGGAGGCAATATGCTGTCAATGGAGTTGGCGGGCAATTATAGTGGTGTACGCTAATAAACTGTCCGTGGAGCAGGGGGTCATGAACAGCAATTAGTGTGAGGCCTTGTTACCCGTTTGTGGGCCCTGGAAACCCTGGCTCCTTTTCTGCCTGGCCCGTCGTGCAATCTTCTTCGTTTGGTTTGGTCCTGTTTTGTCCTTCGCTCTCATAATGGCACAATACTTTATAGGCAGCAGGGAGGTCTAGGTTCCTGTTGATGGAGTTGGCATTTGAGTTCCATGCCTCAAGCATCAGCCTTTCGGCTTTTGAGTTTCCTCGGATTACGATGGTTGCTCCTTGGAGATCGAAGTTATGGCCTGTCCCGCGACATGTGCTGCAAGTTGAGAATTTGGGTCTTGTCTCATAGCTGCCCGTTTGTGCTCGTGAAGGCGGGTCTGCACTTTGTGGCCTGTTTCTCCAACATACTTGCAGTCTCCCTCGTTGCGAAGTATCTTGTGGACAACTGCGGACGTTTATGTAGGAGGCAATCTGTCCTTATATTGCATCACCCGTCGGTGTATTGTCACCTGCGGTCGATGGGCTATGCTTACGCCAGCAGGTTGCAGGTTGGGTCGTTTGCGTGGACACGATTCATCCTATTGCCTGATCAATAAACCGGCCTTATGCCACTAAGCTGGTAGCTGATTGGATGGTTGTTGTGGGAGCAACATTTACATATAGTTTGATAAAACCTTACATTATCACGGTTTTTATTCAAATTTTTGTTAAAAGCATTATTTAAGTTCAGCAATGATACCCATGTAAGCATTAAGGAAGTCAAGTTAAGCGAACGAACGTTTTCGATTAATTCATCATCAGGCAATACAGTAATATAAGGGAGGGTAGAGTTAACGAAAGTTTTAGGCAAACCAATCAGTAGTAACAAGGGGGAGAGAGGTGTAACAGGATCAAGGGGGGATCAAGGGGATTAGATTCTAGTCTTAATTGGGGACAGAGAAATGGTGGTGGGGGGAGAGGGGAAGGGGAAGGAGTCAGACAATTAGTTAATGTCATCCAGTGGTCCTCGTCTCGGGTTTTGTTGGGTTGTGTGACGACGCAAGGTGTCAACGTCTTGAGACTGTGTCGGTGACCATTGGATGCTTGATGCCGCTGTCTCATCATTGTTTCGCGACGTAGTAAGAGGCGTGAGGGCGGATGTCGAAAGGGCTTTTGGCCACGGGAGCCCTAGAGCCGCTACAAATGCTTTCTGCGCACATAAAACTGGGTTTGTGAGGCGAATGGCGACTGCTTCTGCCGTCGCAAGTATCCGCTGACGCAGGAACTTAGAGTGTTTAGCCGGAACTTTATAGACGACTGTAAATGCTTGGTTGACGTCTACCCGATGACCGCTGTCTACCAAGTAAGCCAGAATTGCGCTTGATATCGACTTAGTTTCGCCTCTGTTTAACCACGCAGGGTGATGCTCTCGCATGCGCTTGGATAGACGTCTAATCGTTCGACCAATGTAACTTGCCCCACAGGAGCATGTAAAGTTGTAGATACACATTGATCTGGTCTGGAACGGCAGTCTATCCTTGCCTTCAAGGCGAAGAAGTGGAGTGCTTGAGAACAATAATCTTAACTTTGCTGCTGGATATGTACGCGCGATTGCAGCGTTTAGACGAAGCTGTAGAAGTTCGCTTGCTGGATCTCCTTGAAAAGGCAATGTAAGAAATACGGTTTTCTTCTCAGCCGTCGGTACCTCCGGTCTTGGTGGGCGTTCCTCCATAAACTTATCGATGAATTTATCTGGAAACCCATTTTCTTGTAAGGTATTTTTAAGCAGTGTGAGTTCATCCTCCAGTGTCTCTGGAGAACATGTTCTCCTAGCTCGGTTCGTGAGGCAGCGGACGAGGCCTCGTTTCTGACTTAGTGGCACAAAACTGTAGAAGTTAGTGTATTGCCTTGTCCAGGTATTCTTACGAAATACACTTCTAACTATTGATCCATCAGATCCTCTACTAAGGAGGACGTCCAGAAAGGGGAGGCACTGTCTGTCCTCTTTTTCCAAAGTGAAGGTTAACGTTGAGTGCACCTGATTCACTTTATCTAAGAATGTGTCAAGCTCAAGTCTTCTGTCTGCTATTATAAATATATCATCCACATAGCGAGCATAGGCTGGAAGGTCTTTTATAATAGGAGAAAGTTTGTTGCTCTCCATTTTACCAACGAATGGCAGTTTTGGATGACTTAAACGATGAAGAAAAAATGAATTTCAGCAGCTACGTACAGACTGTGAATCAAAGACGTATGGAAGTAAAACGGACAAAACTCATCCGCAGTATCAATCCAACGAAGGCTCAATCCTCATTCCCAAGTGATCCGGAGCCGTACGTACATAATTTTACCAACATGACGCTTGACAAAAACCTGCTTGAAATACTATCTCTAGGCCACAAATTTTGTTTTCCTTATAGAAGGCCAAACAGATTAGGAGCAGAAGTGCAATTCGAAAAACTTTTGAGTCAGACACATGACTTAGTACCTACAACGCCAGAGGATGCAGAGTATTTCAAATCTTCACTCGTTTATTGTTGCTATCAATATCTTAGAACTAAACCTTTAAGTATTGGACAGATCACGAAAGATCATTTGGAGAAGCTCAAAGTTTTACGCCAAAATACTGATATATTCATAACAAAACCGGATAAAGGTTCTGGTTTCGTTCTTATGAGTCAAAGTATTTACGTCTCAAAGATTGAATCAATCCTGGCTGACGAAACTAAGTTCAAAAGGGAAAGACAGAATAAGGATCAAACGGAGAACATAGAAACTCAACTCACTACTTGTGTTCGGAAACTGAAAGACCGAGGTTTTCTTAGTGAACAAGAGTAAGAAGCGCTGAAACCCACAGGCACAGCTCCCCCAAAGCTTTATGGTTTGCCAAAGATTCACAAACCAGACGTTTCAATACGGCCAATAATGGAAATGTGCAACTCACCCTATCATGCAATTGCAAAGTGGCTGGCAGAAAAGTTGAAACCGATTCGGCACCAAATAGCACCGCATAGCCTACGGGACACGTTTGAATTCGTCGAATCCATAAGAAACACTAATATCAACGGTAAAACGATGTCATCCTTAGATGTCGCGTCACTGTTCACCAACATTCCCCTCATAGAAACCATAGAATTTTTGTGTGAAGAGATTGTTAAAAAAGAGTTCCCAATCGGCATGCCGATCGGAGACATGAAGCAATTACTCTTAAGCTGCACTTTAAACGCGCAATTCAGCGTTTATTGGCCAATTCTACCGCGAAATAGATGGGGTAGCGATGGGATCACCACTTGGACCTCTTTTAGCGGATACTTTCATGGGCAAAATGGAGAGCAACAAACTTTCTCCTATTATAAAAGACCTTCCAGCCTATGCTCGCTATGTGGATGATATATTTATAATAGCAGACAGAAGACTTGAGCTTGACACATTCTTAGATAAAGTGAATCAGGTGCACTCAACGTTAACCTTCACTTTGGAAAAAGAGGACAGACAGTGCCTCCCCTTTCTGGACGTCCTCCTTAGTAGAGGATCTGATGGATCAATAGTTAGAAGTGTATTTCGTAAGAATACCTGGACAAGGCAATACACTAACTTCTACAGTTTTGTGCCACTAAGTCAGAAACGAGGCCTCGTCCGCTGCCTCACGAACCGAGCTAGGAGAACATGTTCTCCAGAGACACTGGAGGATGAACTCACACTGCTTAAAAATACCTTACAAGAAAATGGGTTTCCAGATAAATTCATCGATAAGTTTATGGAGGAACGCCCACCAAGACCGGAGGTACCGACGGCTGAGAAGAAAACCGTATTTCTTACATTGCCTTTTCAAGGAGATCCAGCAAGCGAACTTCTACAGCTTCGTCTAAACGCTGCAATCGCGCGTACATATCCAGCAGCAAAGTTAAGATTATTGTTCTCAAGCACTCCACTTCTTCGCCTTGAAGGCAAGGATAGACTGCCGTTCCAGACCAGATCAATGTGTATCTACAACTTTACATGCTCCTGTGGGGCAAGTTACATTGGTCGAACGATTAGACGTCTATCCAAGCGCATGCGAGAGCATCACCCTGCGTGGTTAAACAGAGGCGAAACTAAGTCGATATCAAGCGCAATTCTGGCTTACTTGGTAGACAGCGGTCATCGGGTAGACGTCAACCAAGCATTTACAGTCGTCTATAAAGTTCCGGCTAAACACTCTAAGTTCCTGCGTCAGCGGATACTTGCGACGGCAGAAGCAGTCGCCATTCGCCTCACAAACCCAGTTTTATGTGCGCAGAAAGCATTTGTAGCGGCTCTAGGGCTCCCGTGGCCAAAAGCCCTTTCGACATCCGCCCTCACGCCTCTTACTACGTCGCGAAACAATGATGAGACAGCGGCATCAAGCATCCAATGGTCACCGACACAGTCTCAAGACGTTGACACCTTGCGTCGTCACACAACCCAACAAAACCCGAGACGAGGACCACTGGATGACATTAACTAATTGTCTGACTCCTTACCCTTCCCCTCTCCCCCCACCACCATTTCTCTGTCCCCAATTAAGACTAGAATCTAATCCCCTTGATCCCCCTTGATCCTGTTACACCTCTCTCCCCCTTGTAACTACTGATTGGTTTGCCTAAAACTTTCGTTAACTCTACCCTCCCTTATATTACTGTATTGCCTGATGATGAATTTATCGAAAACGTTCGTTCGCTTAACTTGACTTCCTTAATAGCATTATTGTTAACATAGACGTGTTGATTCGGGTCAACCAATATTCCGTCAGGAGTCACAATAAGAACCAAATATTAACGGATAGGTTGATTTTTATGCAATCATAAAAATCATGTGTTCATCTATACATCTAACCCCGCCTCAAATGAAGTTAAAAAATTTGAATAAAGACGAAGGCTGATCAAGCACCGGAAAGGTCTCTTTTATCTTCTAGGCTTTCAAACCCGTACAGGAATTCAGCATCAGAGTTAACAGCAGCAGCAAGATACGCGACACTGCAAACCAATCAAAGATCAGTGACGCAGGTCGGGCGGTGACTGTGTGGGTCTCGGCACGCTGGCACCAAATCGATACATCGATTGATTGAGTTTCATTTGGGGACCAGGGTTCAAAACATCAAAGGAACTGTTCTAACGTTCGAGCAGCCTTTTATTTTACGCATTCAAAGACTTGGTACGCAAATCTCCGCAGTTGTTGGTTAAAATTTGCAGTACGCGCCAGAATTCACGCAATATGCCGAAGTGTGCGAAAGATTGATGCTCTTTCACTAATTGGCATTGACTCAGGTTGTGAGCCTGATTATCGTATAGCCTATTCTGAAGTTAATTCAGCCATGAAAGGATGTGTGCTTTTTAACGCACTTCGTTCTGACCAGTAACAAAACATGTACCGAAAAAAAGTAAATACTTTAATAGTATGCCTATTTATCAGTGATTTTGACTGACTTTATAAATTCAAATATATTTTATGGAAAATATAAACGAAAAAACATTCCTTGTACCTGTTTGGTAGCGAATTACACCTTTTGTAAAGAAAGTGTATCCTTCGGTTTTAGAAAAATTCTAATGATTGGCTTTTTTACGATTTTGAGATGTTCAGTCAAAATATATAGCACATCCGTCAACTTATTAATGGTGCCTTTACTGTATAGAGCATGCTTTACATCTATTTTAATATTTTATGAGAACTATGTGATTTCCTCCTCAAACTGTAGACAAAAATGTACTCTTCCGTAAACAGGATGTACGCAGTGCGCAGTTTGTAAACCTTCAATTCTAGTGCAGCAGTCAGTAGACTTCCAAATTATTTTGTAATTTAAAAACTTTTTTTAAAACTTAAAGACGCCCTTTCTTCAAATATAAAATTTAAAGAAGGCGTAATTTTCTACCAAACGAGTATAAGAAATATTTTTTCGTTTGTGTATTGCATGCAATATATTTGAATTTATAAAGGCAACCAAATTAATGATAAATACGCATACAATTTACACAGTTTCTTTGGACGGTACGTACGTTTTGTTAGTGATCAGAAAAAAGCTCGTTAAAAAGCCTACATCCTATCATGACTGAATTAACTTCAGAATAGGCTATACGATAATCAGTCTCACAACTTAAGTTAATGCAAATTAGCGAAAGAGCATCAGTCTTTCGCACACTTCGGCATGTTGCGTGAATTCTGGCGCTTACGTATGCTCACCGACTGCTCCGCCCGATATGTAAACACCAAAAAACTGAAAGGTGCCAATTAACAGAGGGACGTATATTTGAACACGAGAAACCTGATTTGCTAGCAGTTGTTATAGTGGATAGGTTCCATGTGGTCAGCTATGCATTCTACCTAATTTATATTTGTCAAGATGATTGGGTTAATTTACTTGACCCGATTGTGAAAAAAACTCACGGCATTCGGCGGGATTCTAACGCGCGTAGGATGGAAGGCCTATTACGCAAGCCAATGCTCAACTTACTTTAGCTAGGAATGCCAGGCACAATTAGGTCAACTAAATTAACTAAATCTGCCAGACAAACTTAATCATTAATTCAGCCTAGTAGTAATTCTGGTAGATTCTAGATGATTGCTTAGGAAATCCTACTTGGGCAGCCAACTTGCTGTACTGTATAGGTGGATTCCATACAAGCGGCAAAGTTGGGCAGATAATATCGATCCAAGTGTTATTAAATCCACGGTTTGAAGCGTGGAATTAGTAGATCAAAAAGGTAGAGCGTTGGTTTTGCTTAGAAGGTCTTCCATCCTATGCGGGTTCGAATCCTGCCGAATGCCGCGAGTGTTTTCACGATTGGGTCAAATAAATTAATTTATATTTCTTTAATATAATCAAACCTATTTAACAGACGCGTTCTGCTATCCGAGTTTTCTTTCTTATAAAGGGAGATATATGAGCTCTTGGAAATTATCCTCCCTTCAATGAAACATGTTGTCAACATTTCGAAATATAAATGGCTGTGAGTGGAACAAAAACTACCTAACTTGCGCCGCTGAAAACAGACACAATGTGTTCTCCACGTTATGGTTGGAAACTGGGGAAACAGAAACGAAATCAATAACGATTTTAAGTTGCAGAAAAGGTATCCATTATCTTGTTAAGACGTTTCCCTGACGGTTTTAAGTAAAGCCACATTTTTCTCAACCGAAAAAGCGTAAAACATCAGCTTGCGTCTTCTCATAAGAAGAAATTCTCACAAAACCTCATGCTGCCTTTGAAGCCCTCCTCTCGAAAGTATTGTGGACGTGAGTAAGCTCTGTAACTGAAGATGTTAGACCATTTGGCTTGAGTGCTCAATAACACACCATGACCAATTTGAGACCTGCCTCGAGCTGGTTACGCTATCTTGGTCAGAAGTGGTCCTTCAGATTCTCTTGTCTTTGTCCACAACATTTTTCGGGTAAAACGTTTCCCTAGGTATACTGCGATTTCATTCGTTCAGAAAAAGATTTGAAGAGAACTTAGGGAAATTATGTGGCGACTTATTCTGTCAAGTCGGAGGGCTTAGGTTTTAAGGCGATTCTGTTGAGTCTCTAAATAATTTTTAAAATAGACGGAAATGAGCAGAATAATGGTAGTTGCCCACGATGCTGACTCTTGTAGAAGACATTTATGCCAAAATTGACAACGCAGACAACTGGTAGCTCAGGAAATTTTTGCTGTTTAAAAGAATATGTGTTTTGCAAATGACAGTGCAAGTGTTTTGCATAATTTTCCTGTTTTCCATCAACCATATACCCTAAAAACATTTTACATATCTACATGGTATCATTCACATTGTACTAACAAGTAGACTCCCCGGCGTGGGAGGTTAATTCAGTTAACTGCAGTAGGCATGCTGTCTCAGGAAATGTTGACCGAAATTCGGAAAACAAATTTTGATTTGAAACAATTTTCAATAGTAATTACCATGCATGATACTTCATAAGTACGTAATTCCCACAAAGATGCTGACCTTTGAACGAAGTTATCTTCGGCCTCCTGCAAAAACGAATTCACTAAAACATTGAATTTTCATTTATTGTGACTTTCGTAAGTGATTTTCCATGCTCTCATAGAATTGACTGTATTGTGTAAAAAGCAGGCACTTATACATTCTTTTGCCTGCTCATTTTGTAGAAAATTGTATTTTATGCAAATGAATACTTAAAGAAAAATTATCTTTCGATTTTAAAGGAAGTTTTAAGCATGAGATTTTTTACGGCGTTAAATATCCATGCATAAAACACCATATATGTGCACTAATTAATAATGTTTTGTAAGTAGACAATAAACCTCCCATCCGTCAAAAATACTGCCAACAGTAGTTGAAATTAGTCTGAAGACCTGAAAAATTGTGGAATGTTCCTTACGGTTGTGGTTTTCGAATGCTAAGGGGAAGAAAAACTGCACGTTATATTCCATATTATTCGGAAATTGAAGAGGGTTTTTAAAATCAAGGGCTCCCATTTCTTTCAATGCTTAATTTGAAGAACCCACAACTTTCTTCTAAATAAGCATAAGACAGAATATATTCCTGCATGGTTTTTCGAAGATATATTTAAATTCATGAGGGCACCGAAAGTCAGTTTAAAAAATCCACACTATTTAAGAAGTCATTTGTTACAATGCGGTTTTTGCGAGCATATGGAATTAGGCTCAGTCAATGGCCCATGACCTGAAATTTCTGGAATATCTTGCAGTTATGCTGTAAGATAGTTAAGCTACCAACTTTATTCAATTATCCTTCGAATTAAAAACACACTTGAGAATGTCAGTTAATATTTACGAGATAACACTGCAGATTGGTTTACACTATCATGCCTTGATAATCTTACGGAATGTTACATACACATTAGCTGGATACTTTCGTCTTTTGATAATCTAATTTTCTTTTTTTATTATAATTATTGGCTAAGCAGTTAAAATAGTCTGGTTCTAAGCAAAGATTCGGAACCTTATGCATTCAATGGCAACCAGCTTGCGTTAAACACTGGAAAATTGTACAAGTTTATAAAAAAACAGAAGTTATTGGCGTCAACAAACTTTTGGCACTACTCCTCAACTGCCATATGTCGCCGCGACGGATGTTGATGCACAAAGTCACGCCGTCACCAAATACCTGCCAGACGCCTTGGACCTACCGCTCAGGCCTTTTATTTTCAGAGGCAGCTTGCATTTGGAGGGCCGAGTCGACTTGCATAGATATTTAAAACATATCGCGTCCTTAAAATTGCTTTAGTGTGACCCATACATAGCCCTTTGGCAAAAAACTGGAATTCGAACACCCAGTACTGCAGGTGGACTTGCGTAAGATTTCAAAAATGGAACTGTTTCTAATGATAGGGTCAAGATGGAATCCGAAACACTAGGTGAAAAGAGTTTTTGTCCCACTGATCTTTTCTATTTTTTCTCACTTATGCCGCTTTTTTTATTTCAGCCCCAAAATTAATACTAAACCTGACCTTAGCCTCCTTGGAATAGGTATCAAAGTCACCTGGATTACAGGGGTTCCTATTCTCCTGTCGTACCCTTTTTGCCTGTTCTTAATTGCTGTTCAGTTTTTAATTTGTTTGTTATTTGCTTTTAAAAGATTTTGTCTTTACTATTTTGCCTTTATTCCCCGGTGAATTGGTTATACCATCTGGCATGTTCTGTGAGCTTATCTATCTCATGTCAGAACCCTCTCGATTTGACCACTAACATCTGACCATGCCCTTGTTAATGGCAATCGCACGTCTTTATATTGTGCAACGACGCGTTATCACCAAAGAACCGTCGCGAAAATACTTTCATCAGTAAATTCTATTATTATTGAACAAAAATATACGAATTCCATAAAATAACCTCTCTTCACGCGTTTTTAAAAGGTTCTGCTGCTAATTGTTTTGTGCCCATCCCCTAATCAACTTCCTACTGCCTACCGAGTGGAAATATTTTGAAATATGAACGGAAGTGTTGATGGTAGACTTTTTTGTACATGATATGATCTTCGCAAAGTCCAGTGGCGTACGAAGGTGCCGCAAAAGTATAAACTGATGAGAGGGTTGGACGTGGTATCCGCTGATCCAGCTTGAATGCTGTACAGGATACACAAATTATTTTTCGTTTTAAACTTCACACTTAGGCCCTCTCTGTTGGTGTTTAGCGAGTGACAACGTATGGGAGCCGTTCACTTGAAATACTAAGACAGATCGAACTTCGTAGCCGGTCGCGCCTCAAAGCCAAGCCCGGAAAACATCTGATGTTGCGCTGGATCCTCTCCAAGTGAAGTTCTGACCCATGTTGCTTTGGTTGTGACCAGAGCCTGAAGACAAGGTGGATCATTCGCAGTCTCCTCAACAAAACGGCAGCATAGTGAGCGACATCAGCCGCTGTAGGTAGAGAGTGGACCACAGAAAACTAACGCATCGGCATTCAATTTGCTGATTTTCCTGGTTTGCAGTTAGGTTATAACTGGTTGGTAAATAAGTTTGAAATGACCATTTCAGTCTCTTTTATCTGCAGCCTTATTTAAAAAGGTTAGATGGGTGCCCACCTATTGGTTGTGGAAATCACTCGTCTCATTTACCTTGGGATTCTCTCTTGATCCCCGCTAGCAGCCATTCAGCTGCTAGCATATTATAGCCGAGAGTGAGTCCAAAGGCCCAATGGAAAGAGTGGTTTCCACAAACCAAGCGCATTTACATTTTTAACATTCCCGATCAAAACTGACATGCCAGCGAGCTCATGGCGTAGTGGGTTAGAGTGCTGGGCTTCTAACCAACAAGTCGCGGGTTCGGGCGTTGAGGAGTGCACCATCTATGGTTCAGCATGGGCACCTCATGGTGGTTACAAAACCAGTAATAGCAACTCCAGTCTTCCTTATGCTTATCGATTATATCTTTGAGGCCATAATTCTAAAAAAACTCCTTTCGGGCAAAAGATACGAATGTATGTAAAGATTAAAAATGTTTTAACGCAAAATATGGATCTTCTGATAATGCATGTGTCTTTGCGCTTAATTACATAAGCATACATACTCCTCTATCCATTCTGCAACTCTCACACCAAGCCTAATTTTCCTAATCCAAACTCTTACCGTCAACTTAATCTCCCTTCAAATCCAACGCAATATCATCTGTAGAATCGGCGGTCCATATTCACATCTCTAAACTAAAATAATTAATAGAAATGTATCCGATAGGCGGCAAGACCCATGAAATGGCGTAGCATGGGTGCTAAGGCGCATCTTACATGTTTTTATTGTTAGTTATTCAAAGGTAGTGAACCGAAAAGTGCTATTTTTTGAAGAAGGTTTCGTTTACAAGCTGTATTATGAGAGACAAGTGGGCAGTTATTTCTAGCTAGTACAAACAAAGGTCACTTGTGATTCCGTTTATATATCTAAGCGTTCATTACTTTAAGCAGTGAAACATATAAGTACATCCCTTCAAGAATCAAAAAATTAGATTTTGCCCTCATAAAAATCAAAAAGCGGATTCAGCTTTAAAAATGCGGTTTTGCAGATTTGTGTCTTTTTTATTATGTAAATATGGTACTTAATTTTACCACAGCGAGGATTGAAAGGCGCTAATACATAGGTTTTGCCTGTGTCATTCCATTGAATAAAGTTTGCTGGGCAATTTCTTTCTGCAGTCAGCAATGAATGAATAAGGAAATAAGCAGTCAAAGAACTATTATAAGAGTCCTTAGCTTGTATTTTTGACAGTATTGAAATAACGGTTAAAGGAATTATCAATGTGGCGCGAAGTAAGCAGGGTGAACCCAAACGGTCCAAGTCTGTTAAGATGATTCCTCATAATATTGAAAAGAATGAATTAATTTGAGTTTCACTTGGAAATTGCTCTGATCAGATCATTTTTATCTCGCAAACTACACGGCAAGTGCTTCGAATTCCAGCAGATTCTGTTGGTTATAGGTACTCGTGCTGCAAAGTGATTCAGATGATCATACGAGATACAAACTTCTCAAGAAAATAGACCGCACCGATTGCAAACTTCAATAGCTGTTGACGGCTGATTGTTTGTTCAAATTCGGAGGATAATCAGTTTTGCCATTGACGACAGACCGCATCAACAACACTGTGTTCATAAATATTGCAATAGACGTCTACAGTTAAAATGGCACATACCGATGTCCAATAGACACTGTACTATTGCGGGATAATATTATTGTTTGTCGCTCCAAAATATGAATAAGTTAGCGCCCTTAATCTCAAGCTAGTCGAAGGTCTTTTTGAATTTATCCACAGTGAATCGTATAAAACAGAGAAAAAACTCTTAATGCAAGAAAAAATTGTGTCATAATTACACGGACCAAGACGCTATAGACAATTTGGCTGTTTCTACCTCACGGACTCAATAGGGTATGAAAAGTAAACACGCGATCAAAAAGCAGAAGAACTTTTGTTCGCCGGAATTAAAGCTCTATTTCTTTCAGCCAGTTTATTCTTTCCTTATATCTGAAACTTGAACATTCGCTTCAATCCATGTACACCCACAGTCTAAAATGAGCTTATTTATTGTTTTTGTTATACTTAAATCATAGCAGTGCAGCTTCGTTCGTATTGTATCCGTATATTTTTTCTGAACTTCTGCTTTCAGAAATGTGCAAAAGTTTATAACTCAGACTCAGTCTTTCATGCCGCGAGGATTTGGAGGACGCTGGGTAAATGAATGTTTGCGTGATTTCGTGAGTTAAACCGCTTACTGTATATATAAAGTAAATATGACCGTTTCCAAATATAATTCTTTAAAATTATTGGAATGATACTTGGAGTAAAGCCAGCATGCAAAGGAGTATGCAATAGATTGTGTTTCTTTCCAATTTTGCCTTTTGAATTTCCTCAGAACCTTATCTCAAAACTTGGATTAAAGCAGTATATTGAAGGGTCTGTAGGTGCAGAACCATATTGGATTCAAGTATTTGCTCCGAGACCAATCAGCCGCCGCCGAATAAAAGCGTAGTATTCACAAATCTCCAGCAGGCATTCAGTTATATAACGTTCGCCTTATTTACCATACCAGCAGAAAAGGTTCTAATTGAAAGCCCAGACACGTGCTTCGCAGATATTTTGCCGATATATGACACAGCTGTGAGGGGCTCGGCCCGCAACTGTGTCCCCCAATATTCCCTGTGCTCATTTTGGTCGACACTTTAGGTATAAAAATGAGGCATTTAAGATCCTCCAGAAGGCTTACTGCTGAGAAAAGTGAACCACCACAACCAATTGTGTTAATAATCTGCGTAGAAGCAGTTTAAACACTTCTTATAAATAGTTCTCCCTCTAAGAAACGTTTTATTTTTTCATTTCACTAATTACTGGTTGCACATTTTAACTTTTCGAAAGTTTATTCAAAATGAAAGTGCGGCAGTCTTTTTTACTTCCTCAGAACTCACTTTCCTCATAAAATTGAACTGTTTTTCATTATATCTGTTTCCTTTGTGCCTCATTGTAGGATTTAAGATGCTCAAAATTGGCCTTATATAGACTAAGATTTTGCTAAAACTGATGATATTCTGCCTGTTACGTTTCAAAAGTACGCAAAGCAGAAACTGTACTATACCAAAAGTATCTTACCACATGCTTCCATTTTATTGTAACTTGAAGTGGGCATGTACCCTCACAGTAACTTATGTGCATTTTTTTGTTTGCCGCCCTGTTCCTCTGTGTAGTAAAACGGAATACAGTTGGATAGTTTATTGCTGCGGTTCATGTAATAAAACGTAAAAAATGAAAAAAAAATTTAAAGCTGAATTTATTTTTTGCTTCTGGAAAACATTTAGAGTCCCCATGAATACCGTCCACTGATACTCATTAAATTGAGATCATATTTTGAGGTTCTAAATGAAATTTATTCGAAACCTTCCCCAGCTATATAAATGTTCCTTTATAGTATAAAACGTCAAAACAAAAGGTTTTGTTCTGCTATAGTTACTGGCATAAAACTTTTCGTGGATATCGGACAACCTCCGATTTCACCCAAATCCTGCCAGTTTTCTTTCAGAATGAAAGACTGTAAATGCAATGTTTGTCTAGGAAATGGCTTCCTAAGCATAAGATAAAGACCAAATGTGAGCTACAATAATAAAGGAAATTTCGATCACAACAAAGGATAAGGTAGGCCACCTGCCGTATATAACGCAATGAATGACCATTTTCGAACAGAGTACTCTAAACTTATTGAAAGGACACTTGCTCCAAAGCTACCATACCTTGGAGTACATTACGACTGGCACTTCATACAAAATTCCGCAATTTCCCAAAGATAAACGATCGCTAGCAGACCAATATTAAGCAGAGTTATAATCATGATTATCATGCATCATAATCGTAAGTCATTTCAGTTATACCAAGATAACGGCTTTATAACAAGTTGCTTTTTGACCGATTGCAAAATGCATTTCTAGCCTTCATACATGAAAATGTACTTTGTAGGTAAGATAAACGTAATTCTTCCTTCTTGTGCTAGTTTGGTAGAAAATTACAACCCCTGTAAATTTTATACTTAGAGAAGCGGTATAATTAAATTTAAAAAAAGAGTTTATAAATTGCCAAATATTTTTGAAACCTACTGACCATTACAGCTAAATGCGAGTATTCCAAACTGCGCGCTGTGTACATGCTATATGAGGAAAAATACGTTTTTCTCTACCACGTGAGGAAAAGGTCACACATTTTACATAAATTTTGCAATAAATATGGATCAGGCTGTAAATGTCATAGGCAATACCAATAAATTGACGACTACGATGTATTGTAAATAAACTATGCGAAGCCGTAAAAAATCTCATAATTAAAATTTAAAAAAACCAAAATATGAAATATGAAGGGGACGTAATTTACTGCCAAAGGAGCAGAAGAAAGAATAATTTTGTTCTATGAACCATACTTGAATTTATAGAGGCAGTCTAAATTAATGAGTCAAACGCATATTATTGAAGTAGCCATTTTTTAACAAAATACACATCACATTAGCTGTCAGAAAGCAATTCGTTAAAAAGCGGGCATCCCTGCATGACTGAGATGACTTGAGATTAGGCTGCATGGTAATAGACATAGCAACCCTACTCAATGCTGCTTTCCAAGTGATTATCAATCTTTGGCAACTGTCGGAATTTTGCATTTAAATACCAGCAGCACCAAATGCAATTGTTTGAGCCTCTACAGCCGGGGTCGGCAATGCATGACTCGCGAGCCAGGTGTGCCTCTATTGATGACTGCGTCTAACTCTCTCGGATAAAAGCGGAATCAGAAACGTCGAATTTCGTGATTTTGGTTCCTCCATGACTAAATCCAGAGGCTTATTATACTCACATTTAATTCAACTCAATCTTAAAATATATTATATGGCTCTCAATGAAATATATTTTCAAATATTTGCTTTCTTGGCCCTCTGAGTCAAACGGTTACCGACCCCTGCTCTAGAGCGATCTTTACCATTTTCATCGTCTTTGACCATCTATAGTTTGAGAGGAGTAAGTGGAGTTTAAGCATTTGTCAAGCGCCCTCCACATGCCGACTATTTGGCCATTTAAAGAACGGAGATGCCTGACGGTTGGTCGGGGCAGGTGGGCAGATCTCCTCTGGTCTCCAGGAAACGAAAATCGTCCTGGGAAGGCAGAGGGAGGGCTGGGAAATGCCGTGGCACATGCGTAGTCGTACTTCTACTACTACTACTACTACTACTACTACTACTACTACTACTACTACT
>JAYGXS010000364.1:0-29533 GCA_036362985.1 Ligula intestinalis
AGATTACAAATGGATAAAATAAAATGCCTATGATAAGTCAAATGTTGTTGCATTTTTATGTGGCAGTTCAAAAGATGGTTCAACCAAGAGAATGTGGTGTGCGTTCAAAATTTCACGCGTTTCTGGAACAATACCAAAACCGGATGGTGGAAGCCTACCCCATCAGCTGGCCGTGGCATGTAAGTGCGCGGAATGGGTCAGTGTTTTCTTTGCAATTTTTATAATCTGAAACTAATTTTGGTATTAACATTTTAAAATGATCATTGTGTAAAAAATCGCAATTTAAACACACCCGGAGGATAGACTTGGAGCAGGCGTGCCCCAATAACCTCAATATTTCGTGCTAAGTCACATGAACGAAATATTTGAACGTTTCCACCAAAAGCTGAATAAACTGTTAACATCACATACATTTTTTTGTAAAAACAACTACAAAAATATTTCGGGTTATACAAATTAAGAAACAATTGACAATCTTTGCAAATTATATATGCTAGGCAAGTATATCCCACACAATAAGTTGGTTTCTTCTTAAGCCCTTTTAAAGTCAATTACACGTTCAGTCGGAAACTTTGTGCACTATTGTGCTTTCAGTTAACAAATAATTATTATTAATTGCGAATTGTTAATAGACCTACACATTTTCGAAACTGCAACGTAGAAAACGTATGGATTTACTCAGACATTAATAAAATTAAATTTAATTTGGAAACCTTGGTATCTACAGCAGTATTCGATTAGGTTCAGGCCTCTCTAGTTATTTTAAAATGTTTATCTTTAAACAAAATTGAAATTTGTTTGCCAAGTTCAATATTTTCTAAAGATGTAAGTGCGCGTCAAGCGAGCATACCAACATAAAAGTTTTAAAGGCGTGTTGTACGATATCTACTTGTGCTTACATGTCATTGAATGTTTGTGTTAATATTTTTCCTATATAATAAGTCTCGCTTCACGAGGGTGGAGTTCAGACAAATGCCACGCGAAAAAGTAAAAGCCTGCTTATGTTTGATTGCTAACATTTTACAGAGTATTGTAATGATAAAATTTTCTAATTCTAGAAGAGCTGTAATTTTTGCAAATAAGTAAGAAATATTGTTAATAAATCGGCAATCAGATAAAAAGCTTCCTCGACCCTTTTAAATGTCGAAAATCGGCAATAAAAGGCAAATTGAGTCTAAAAAAGCTTATAAGTTATTGAATCATAACATTGCTTCCATAGAAGACGTAAATTCTGCAAAAAACCACAGTTATGCGATGAAAATGAAAACAGTCGCTTAGCTGATCGCTCTTTTCTCTTATGTATTTTATTGAAACATATTTATCGGAGATGGAACAAAATAAGCTTAGGCTTTCCTGAAACGTCGCTGCTTACTTAACCTCTTGCTTAACTTCGAAAAGTAAACTCTTGTAATTTTACTGCAGAAAGTCATTAATCTAGTGTAAAATTTAGGATTGTGCATTGGAAAATGTTAGCAACTATAATGTAGAGAAATGAAAATTCAGTTTAGTTTATTTGGTGAGGATAATAGGCAGTGCCTTTAAAAACCCTATTGGTTACATACCGCGGTGTATCACCTATGCAAAATAATACTTCTTACATTATATTGGCAAACAGTTAATAGCATTGGTTTTTTACAATAAAAGTCTGGTGTTTATAGTTCAGACTCGCACGTAGTTATCCAAGCATTGTTTTTATCTCTGAAGGGAAGTCACCTCCACGACTGACAGCGAAGCTTTGTTCCGTTGTTGTATGGCACGTTGCGTGAATAATTCAGAGCGGAAGTTTTGCTTGGACATCTTCGTGCATAGCTTCAAAGTGTGCCACGAAAATGAGCCAAGCGCTGCCACGGAAACATGTCTTCAAAGTGTATTCCTTCATGAAGAGCATAAATCATATTGCTAACTAAGGCATGATCCCCTTTTTGGTTCATGAAATGCAGATGGAATAAATTAAGGCGTGCCAGTCGCTGTATGTAGGAGTGGTTCTCTAGACATCACACAAGCTCTGTTGTCCGACGCTGTATTTTGGAATTTATATTTTTTTCAGTGCCGGTGTGGCGCTATGTAAACAAAGTTAATTTCGAAAAAAATAAAAATGCAAAAATAATTTGACAATATGTGCAAGTATACGTAGAAAGTCGTTATAATTTCAGCAGAAATTGTCTTTTTGGGGCAGCATTTAGCAATGTTTTGCAGGTAATTTTAAACTTAAAACGAAAACGTATGGCAGTTGAAAAAAACTCTTACAGTGAAAATGGAGACAGTGTGCAATTGGCCTTCGTTTCAAAAAGTGTGCAAGAGAGAAAATCTGCTTAGGAAGATAGAAGTAGGAACATAGAAGTAGAGCAAAAATAGGTGTGGGTTGTCTGATGAAGGTGAGTAGTCAACGAAACTGCAAAATTTTTGACTGAGTACTGCCGCGTGGCCTTGATTGATTCCGTGGTGGTTAAAAGAAACATCTAGGTTCTCGGGGGACACGAGGCAGAGAGAATAATTTAAGCAAGTCTCCTAAATTTCCAATGGTCCTTTCTCGGTGTCATGCAGAAAGCTGCTCGAAAAAGATGAGGAGAATAGAAGGGTAGAATAATTAGTTTTAAGATAAACGTTCCGTCTCCGTTTGAAAGCAGACAGTCTAGTTAACGACCTTATTTTGATTGGCAATTTAATCCAAAGAAAGCTATATCTGAAAGCAAAAAAAACAAAGAATGTTTACCTGAGGAAGATACAGGAGGGGGTATAACAAGTACCGAGTTTATTAGGTTGTAGGGACGGCTGACGGGGGTAATGACATAATTTTTGGATACATTTGTGCTTTTATTAAGCCGAAAAAGGTGACAAAAGCCTGCTTCTAATCTTCTGACCCAAAGGAACATTAGTTTCGTTAATTGAGACCTATTTGAGAAGCAAGTATTAGAAGCTGCCGGATACATCAGTTTTCGTGTGAATTTGTTTTTGAATTGATTCAATTTTTGATCGGCTAACTTCATTCATGAGACCGAAAAAGGGGCAACAGTATTCTAAGATGGGAAGCACGAACATAGATTGAGTCTTAATTTCATTTCAGGAAGGTAGAAATTAAAAGAGATAGAGCCGCAGTCTGTGCAGCTTTGGCTGTAATTCTATCGGCATGAGGAGAAAAGTCTAATTTATTGGTGTAGCTTAATCCCAGGTCCGTGATACTGGAACATACAGTCATTGGGAAACCTTGAAAAATAACAGGTTGTGGCAGCCTTTTTAGGCACTAAGAAGGTGAGAACTATATCTGCCATGTTGAGCTTCACGCCAAAAGAGCGTGCAAATCCGAATGAATTTGTTCGAAGCATATCTCGGCCGTAGAGTTAGAGAAGGAGTAAACACACTTGAGAGCATCTGCATAAATATAAGATTGGAGGTGTTAAACACTCAATGAGATATTATTTATGTAAAGCTAGAAGAGCAGAGAACGTAGCACGGTACTCTGAAGGACACCACTCATAATTGCAGTAGGAGAACAATATGAAGATCCCACTAAAACATTTTGTTGTCGATTTATAAGATAAGATCTGATGAAGTCAGTAAGTGGACTACAAAATCCTATAGCCTCTAGTTTGGCTAGGAGCCTCCTCTGAGGAACTTTATCAAATGCTTTACTAAGGTCAAAAATAGATAACAACCACATATAGATGATCATTACGAAGATAAGTAAGTAGATTTAGAAAATACATGTGGCATGCTTCACAAGATTGGTCCGGTAAAAAGCCATGCTGTGAGGAGTTGAGAATGTTATTAATTTTGCAGAAATCTATAATTTTTTTGGCAATTAGTTATTCAAAGAGGTAAGCCGAAGAGGGCGTTTATATGAACACGGCGATAATTGTGAATATCTGATCAGGAACCAGATTTAAATACGGGAATTTTAATAGCAGTTTTCCAGAAGTTTGGGAAAAAGCCATTCTCAAGAAACACTGAAAACAACCTACTCAGTAGGGGTGGGAAATCTCTTAATTGTTTGATGAGTGACTTTGGAATAATATCAGTTCCTACCGAATGTGAATTTTAAGACGAATTATTTCTTTTTGCATACAAGCGGGTGAGAAATAAAGGGTACTGAGATTTAAATCACACAGCGGGGGGATTTCAGGAGTGGAGCTAGTTTCGATGGTAAAGAACTTGGCGAAAAATGAATTAAGCAATGTTGCTTGCCAGTCAATGTCTGGCGGATTAAAATCACCTACAATTATTCTGACATCACTGCAACTTTTTCAAACATTTCACACAGCTGCATTCCATTACTTGTGTTACAGGTGGATTGTAGACACACTCAATTATCGCTTTTTTATTGTGTGGCAGAATGAGTGAAATAACACAAAAATTTCCAGAAAATGACGAAATCCTCAGAAGATACGGGAAATGTACAAAGGATGATTTAATATAAAGAAGGCAACCAACACCCTGCTTTTCAATGCGGTCTTGTCTGACATGTTGTGTCCTTTGCTAGCCATGGCCACCATGCCTGTGTGTCATATTATTGGTGTGATCGAAGAAATATACCGTACAAATTGCCAAAAAGATATTTGTTAAAGGCTAGAAACGCCCTTGTAACAGCGTGCAGCACTGCCGTGTCATTATTTGCAGCTTTCGTACATTTTTGTGTATTCGAGATGTTTGAATGCGCCCAAGAGTCGCATTACCAACTCTTTACAATTACCTGTAACCTGGCATAATAAATATATTCTATTATTTTTTATTATAATTAGGCCTTCAGATTACTCTGTATCCAAACGCCGAGGTATTTTTTGTGCAAATGCTACAGGAATTTGAATGGTATTCAGGTGATATGTTTTCCGCACAACTAATAACTATTTGGGAAGTATCGTCGTCATTTAGCATCGAATATAGAAGACGCCCAACTACAGTGCGAGGAGCGATCTGCTTTTCACTGAAGCAGAATATATTTAATCGCAATTATGTCTTAGATACCTGGTAAATGCTCATTTTGCAAAAACTCTGTCAGTACGGGCACTCTTTGTGTCAAATTCAGCCAATAAACGAAAAGAAAATGATCGAGCGTAGCCTGAACTACCAACTCCAAATGACGTCCCAACTTGAAATGGGAATATTTATATTCTCATATTAATTGTAAAATGCTCATACGTAGTAAATGTGTAGGGGCCAATTAACCTGGTATTCATTTATTCAGAAACACAAGCAAGTAAATGCGTTCCAGGCAGCTTTATATTTTGAAATTGACATGCATGGGAAAATCTTAATATGTATGGTGCCTATTGAAGACATTTTTGCTGATGACCAGATATAAACTTATCTCTGTTCAACAAACAAATGCATTGGAAATTGTTCCATAAAAATAACGTCAGAGTTTGCCGAATTCCTGCCTTCTTTTCAGTTCTCCAATTTAAAATCCGGCAGATGCCATTGCGTTTGCTTGAGTACGATGTGGACTTAAAAATCGGTTAGCACGCGAATGATTAAGCCGAACGTAGACTTTACAACAAACTTATCCAATTTTGCTCATGCCTTTAAATGCGATGAACCATGTTGTTTTAATTATGCAAAGGTTGGAGTCTACAGTTCAGCCATAGGCCCCATTCCTTTTTGCGGAGGAACATTGATTGCGCCTAAATGGGTGGTTACGGCCGCTCACTGCATCCTCGATGCACTTCAATGCAAATAAGCCCCTTATATTCAGCTCTTCTCGTATCATGATGTCACCGGAGAAGACATGTTGGTAACTATCGCAGAGCATAACTTCACGCAGCACCAGCGTCCAACATACAACGTGCGAGTGAAAGGAGTGATTATGCATCCCTTTGTCACGGAAGACAGTTCAAGCGCTGGCTTCGACATCGCACTCCTGCAACTGAACCGCGCAGTCAAACGAAGTACGCCTGAACACTGCTTTGCGCGTTAACTACATTCCAATGTTTTAAATTATTTTTGTTCCTCTTGTAATCTGATCAAGGAGTTGTCTGTAACTGTATGTAAGACAGTTCCAAAAATCAGATTTGTGTCCCACAGTGAATAATACCTTTTAATTTTATCGTTTCTGGCAGAGACAGAAGAATATGTGACAATTCCCGAAACAACGTTATAAAAATACGTCCGTTTAAAAAACATTCTAGTTTTGATCGCCAAAGAGCACGGGTTATTAATCTGCTGACTTTTAATGAATATGCCACATCACTTGCCATTTGCCGATTCAAAAACATACAATTAAAGTCAGTTTTGGCATTGTATGCTGTAGACCACGCCTGAATGTTCTGTCAAAATTAGAGGGTCTTTGACCTGCATATGAGCTATTCCGATCCCGAATGTGTTCAGGATTATTGCTGTTGCCTCTGATATGTTTTGAATTTACGGAAAAAGGGTTTACGATATCCACTGAACTGAAATATTATATGCCAATATTTAAACTCACCTTTTTTCTCTACAGTCACTGGAGTGCGTCTGAGTGAACTAAACAGGCTTCTTACACAACTATATTTGTATATAACAGGGTGATTGCTTCTGAAGTGGAGATGCGAATACTGTTTGAATACATAATAAGGGAAAGTGCTGCTTGTGAATAATTTATGACCTTACCCTACGATATATTCCCATCACATCGGATAACTAAACACAGTAAGGACATTTCGGGGATGTTCCATGATACAGGGCTATCAAGTTTCACTATGCAATCGTGCAAGTGCCTTATTAATACAATTTAGTTTATTCCAGACTCTTATGATTTTGCTAATATAATATTGCATTATTTTTTTACCACGTTTTTTTAAAGCATCGGTAGCTGAATACGCATGTCTTCCTAAAAGAGAGCTTAATCTTCCTGCTGGGTTTCGTTGCAAATTCGTTGGCTGGGGAAAGATTCCTAATCCACCATATCAGCCACACCCATACTATCCGGATGGTCCTGATGGAGGTAGGGATTCAAATCATGTCAACGTCTCTGTGCAAAAGCAACGTCCCAACCGTTGACGATTATGACACAGTTTGTACGGACCAGGCGCAAGGGGTAAGAATTGATAGTGTAGGCTCTAATTTGCAAACGTAATACCAGAAGGGTGCATTGCTTTCCTGCTTTCATTTTTTCTATGTTGTTTCCCTTCTTTTTCAGGCCGCTTGCCGCGGTGACAGCGGTGGAGGACTGCATTGTTTTACTCAAGACACATCAGAATGGGTTGTCTACGGCGTATATTCTGCCGGCGCCATCGGCTGCACGGGGGGATTCGACGTATTTGCATTGACAACGAAGAAACTCAGCTGGATTGACGCAGTTATCACTGTTCATTCCTAACGAAATTTACTGATATTTCCTAACATCTGCGCTTTCGGAAGAACACTTCGTATCTCTGAACTTTATGCGTTTACTGCCAGTAGTTAGACCACCAACAAAGTGTCAACTTTTATTCCAATTATATTCATAAAATACTTAATTCGAACTCTTTCTGCGTTTTCTCTGCAAAGTCGTATGCTGTCGAAGTTTACGGTTATAATCACGTATAAGGTTTACATTATGTACATATTGTCTCTTTTATAATAAAAGTATATATGCCATGTAAACTTATTTGCTTAAGCATGCCCTTAGCAACCAAGTCAAAGGTAAGCCAGTGACAAGAGCACTCGAAAGATGACTAGACATGTATTGGGAGGACGAATCGGCTGGAAGGGATATAGGAAGATGGACTGCCTTCTTCCAGTGGATTGATTATAGTCAGCTCCAAATTCCAAGACGCTGAAGCTATGAGAAAAGGGATTATCAGGGTTTAATTAAGACCATCAGCCTAACCAAGGTTTTGGATATTTTAATTTTTAATGATAAGTTATAAGCACGTGATGAATGTGCGCAGGCGCAAGCGCCTAATTGAAAAGTTTCCAGTGCAGCATTTTTATTAATCCACCAATACCGTTCTTCGGATGGTTGCACATTAGCTTCTTAGAAGACTGGTCGGAATGAACTGGATTTCTCACGTTCACATTAGCCAAAAACATATTTATTCTCTACCAGTCATACAGAAGGATTTTAAATCAAAACATCAGTAAATACTTAAATGGTCGTCTGCATGACTGAAGTTTTGGATTGACTAACAAAGCATCTGAACACATATGCCCATTGCGAATCGACCGACCGGCGAAGTGCATGTCCGTGGAGGTTTTCAACAGTGTATTAATGCTGGCATTATGTGAAGAAGAAAATTGTAGACCCCCAGGAAACTTTAAAATAAGGATATTCAAGTGCTTTCGCAGAGTTTTTTAAAATACCAGTCAATTTTGATTGCTTATGCTAACCATGTCGCGAGACCTGATAAAAAGAAAACATTACGTTAAACTTAGGTTGCAATTTCGCAAACAGCTTGTCAGCCAAGTTTGAAGATAAAAGGCCAGTGTCAGAGAAATGAGTGGCTTATAGTGCAAACAAATCTAAATTTCTGACATAAGTCACAGTGGCGAAGCCAGGGCTGGTGCTGTTGACCCCCAGCCAGGCCTAGAAGTGTCTTATAACTGTTGTGTGCGGTGATGACTGTTGCTTGTACATGACTGTGAAGTGAGTTCATGTGTTCAGGAATTGATTTGTCAAAATTGACTGAGCGGGTGTTGTGCGTTGATGTGGTTTCTGCATGGACCTAGAGAGGCGTATTGCAAGTGGTCCATATACAGGCGTGCTTATTTGGACGACCGTGTAGGCACCCGATTGCGTGGCTCAATAAGCTGAGGGCAAATGTCGGTCGCTGCTACGGGTGAGATAGAAAATGGTACGATGTCAATACTCGGGGACAGGAGTGCCATTGAAAGAAAGCAATAAAACAGTCGTTTGTGATGGCACGAATTTCGGTGCAGCGAACCTTGGACAACAAAGAGTGGATAGGCATTGTGAGTGCACGTCACATCTCTCCAGCAGACCAAAAATGAGTTGAAGTGGTCAAATTTTATCGAGCGATGAATACGATAAATCTGTGCGCATGCAGATTGAGAAACGTTTGTCGTTTGTGACAGTGGTTGTCCATTTTCAAATGTATGCAGGTTATTGCCACCTATATTGACGTCCGTTGATGACATCAGTCGAATAATATGTTCACATGATTTCGAAAACGTTCGGCAGTGGCTCGTTACGTTATAATGCGTAAAGTGGGACTTTTTTGCGCACATTTAAGTTTGCAATTGAGTGCAGTCGTTTGTATGAGGAAAAGCCATACCGACTACGTACGGCAGTGAGTCGGAAAGTTGGTAGGAGGCAAGGTTTTCCTGCTTTGATCACGAAAACAAAAGGAGGAGATTTCGAACACGAATCATACTTATGATAGTTATGTTGGACGACTGTCTCAGTAAAGTTCAGTTTTACCGTCGTCCAGAAAGAAAACTGAGATAACTTGGAGTGTCAAACGTGTGAAATTCATCAAAATATACACTATTACCTATTGAGTGCATTGTAAAAAAGACTCACATATGATAGATTTTTTGTCCCGGACGGAGAAATATCTTGTTTAGATAAGAAAATGAAATCAATAAAAGAAATCGTCAAGATTGAAATATTTTCGACAGATTCAAAGGCTGAGTCGTTTCCCAATACTGCATACACTTTTTCAAATAAATTTAACGTGCTTATGAGACAAATTCTACAGTATTTTTAACTTCCCTCTGATTATTTGTCGTAAGTTATTATCTGAAAATCATATCAACTGGTTTTTTTCTCAATGTCATAACTAATACAGTTTGTTACGCAGTATTACGAGATTTTAACAACCAGCTGCTGTAAAATCATTAAGGCTTATTTTTTTTCAAATCATCTCACATTTAAATGAGATTTTTATAAATATTATGAGAACGAAAATTATATCCCATCGTAAGATATCTCCTCCCAGACGCAAGCGGTGCCTGTCCACGACTATTTGTCAATGCCTTGATATCAACATGCAGCCCATTTTCAAGGCTAAGCAAATTGATTTGTCTGCATAACAGAACTTTAATGAGTTCATGATGAAGTTTGGTTCTGTTTTGTCAATACTAGGCTATCTGTTTGATGGTAAGTTATCAGATGTGCCCTCGCAAGATTGTAAAAGTTAGACTCCCTCGTCCATCGTATAACCACGGAAGCTTTTGATAGACAAAAGCAAAGCTTTAACTTTAAACTTAAATATGCCTCCATATAAAGATGCCCTTTGGATATTGCACAATATTTTATATGTTCGGGTGGTTTCAAGTACAAATTTGCAGAAGCCAAATTCCTCCAATCGCGAAGCAAAAACCCGCTTATCCTAGTTAAATTGTTTTTACCGATCGAGGTGGACTCAATCTTTGCTCAACAAGATCGAATTCCTCGATATTTAGAAATGACAAAAAGTTTCCTCTGTCGAAATCTTACACCAATGGAGCGAAGAAATACGGCTCTCCAGTCCAATAGACCAATGATTTCTCAGCCTACTATTCCTAAATCTGTTTGTAGTCTCGATAGGGTAAATGCACTCACTAATCCCCCCCGCATAGCTGGCCGTACACCCACTTACGGCAGTACACCCACTATCCCTACCTCCCGAATGTCTAGTCATAGGCACATGTACATCAGTGCACGAATAAGACCATCCCTCTTGACGTCGGGACCGTCAAGACCCGCCGCTTCATCAATTCTACGATAAATACTAGTCTAAATACATTCTCTGTCCAACGCACGATAAATTCCGCTGCCTCTAACTCGACAACAAGTTCACCAAAAGTTTGGCCAACACCGTCGAATGCACTTAGGCCGAGCGCTTCCCCACCACAACCTAGCTCATCTTTTGACCGTGGGAATCATATTATTCCCCTGTAATTGAACACACCATGCCCGAACCACGAAAAATTTAATTTGCACAGCAGTAACGTAAACTGTTACAGTTTAAAAATCGAATCAAAGTGGCCGTACGGGACAGTCACTGATTAAGGCCACTTACGTGAGCGGCCCGAACACTTATGTTATGTCACAGTTCCTCCCTATCAATTCCTTTACCCATTCTCTACCAACCTAACCTGCAAACTTCTACATGTCTTCTCGCATCCCCATTCCTCCCAAACGCCTTAGAAGCTTATTTTGGTCTATCTTCTCCTAATTTTCGCCTACCAGAAAGCGAGTCCGCTATATATCTCAGAACTTATCAGCCATCCATTATTGGCTAACCGTATGCTTACAGCTCCATACCCGTCAGTACTTTTTCCACAAATAATAACGTCCTACAGTTTGCATACGTACCCTAAAATTCTTTTTATGTATAACGATAGCCATCGTCCTGTCACTGGAAACACACATGATGTCATTTTGTTTTATGTCAGGTCCGTTATCAATAAAATGGCTCTACTTCGAGCTATCATTTTCGAGATGATGCCCGATGTTATATGCATAACAAAATCTTGGACCCATCCAATCATTTCTGACTCCTCCCTCATCATAGGCGAGTATGATTTCTATCATCACGATTGGCAGAGCCTCGCCTCCATTAACGACGCTGCATATATTTTTGAACTCATGTCGGTCGTTTCTAATAAAATGCTGGAATTTGTGCCCACTAAAATGGCGAAACCCTACACACCAAAATCGACTGTCCCTCATTTTCTTTTACCCAGACTCAAGGAATTGAGTAGGCAGCTAAAAACTCGATCTAGTGGTTTGCTGTCTGTGCATTTTAGGATCGCAGAGATTTCATAATTAGTGTCAAAGATTAGTTTTGCACGTGACCAGCACAGGGAATCTTGCGCCCTGAGCAAGTCAAACTCTGCAAAATCGGTTAAACAAATGTTTCGTCGTAGGTTCTTCGCAAAACGAGGAATTGAAATACCCCCGTTGCTTAATGAAAATAAAACATTTGTATTAAATGAGTCTAATAAGGCTGAATTATTCAATACTTCCTTTGCGAAGCATTTTATGGCAGAATCCAAACCAGTCCCGTCATTTCAACTGTTAGCAAACAATACTGACGGAAAAATTGATTTCTCCATATAATTAATTCGTAAGCAGATAATTTGTCTAAAACATCGCACTCTTTGGGAACTGATAGTTTCCCCATTTCAATTATCAAAAGAATGTCAACCTTTCCAAAAATACTTAGCCCTATATTTTCAGTCTATCTCTTAAATTGTTACATTTCTGACACTTGTAGGATATCCATTATTCTTCCAGTCTTTAAATCAGGATCTCGTTCAGACATTAATAACAACCGCGGTGTTCATAAACCCCGGCCCTAGCTTAACTTCTGGAGAAGATAATTATTAATCAAATTCTCGATTTTTGCCTAAAAATAAGCTTTTAAGTGACTCGCAGCCTGGTTTTCTACCCGTAAGATCATGTGAGACGTGTCACTTAGCTTTTCTTAACCACGTCACTTTCGTTAGTAACGAGCGGCAATCCGAGATCAGTTGTTAATAAGATGACAGAACTAAAAACAATAGCATCTGAGCTTGATCCAGACGTTCTCATTGATACTGAATCTTGGACACACTCTTATTTATGACTTGACACTCGCCATAGATAATAATAGTTTGTACATACAAGATTGCATTGAAATGCGTGGTGGTCATTGCCTTCTTTATATTAAATCATCCTCTGTATATTTCTCATATCACATGAGCATTTTGTCATTTTTTGGGTGTGTCTAAAATCCTCCCTGTAACTCAATTAATGTAATGCATCTGTGTGAAATGATTGAAAAAGTTGCAGAGATTAAATTCGATATCAGAATATTTGTAGGTGATTTTAATCTGCCAGACATTGACTGGCATGCAAATACCTGTCTACCAAGATTGCAGAAATTGGTTGACACTATTAACTTTTCAAACATGTCAAAACTTGTCAGTTTATTGACCAGAAATAACAACATACCAGATTTAATTTTTACAAATGATGTCCACCCTCTTTTTATGAATTTTCAGCGTGATATTTTCACAAGTGACCATGCCTTAATTCACTGGTGTTTTCCAGCCTCTCTTTCTAGAAAACCCGACGTTAAATGCAGTAACCTCGACTTTGGTAACGTGAACCATGAATTACTAAATGACTTCGTAAGTAACCTAGATTGGCATAACATTTTTTCGACTAAGGATCCCTACTTCTTCCAGGAGCGTTTGCAAAACCTTACAGAAAATATTCAGGCTCTTACCCCACTAAAGATTTTTCAATCAAATTCAGCTTTTTCTTCTGTGCCACGTTTTCTCCCAAATAGACTCAAGAACTTACAAAGACAACTTAAGGATACGTCTTATAGCTCTTTATCAGTTAACTTAAGAATTACGCAAATATTTGAATAAGCGCTTAAAATAAAGCTTGCACGAGATAGGCGTAGAGAGGCCAAAGCAATAAGTGATCCGATTTCTTCCAGATGATAGATAGATAGATAGATAGATAGAGAGCTATATTTTGATGATAATATCAAAATTTTCAGCAAAAAAGTGGCTCCATTCACGGAGAGTAAAAATAAGATCAATAATGGGGTTCAAAAAGCTCAAGAGTAAACGGTCAAAGATAACAAAATGCTCAAAGTAAGAAGTCGACACGGTTACCACATCTGTTATGGAGACAGGTCTGCCTTCAGCTTCTCCATTTCCATTTCTTCACACGTGAGGAATCGTGCTAAGAATGGGAGTACCGAGTACTGGTAGGCCGATGTATGGCAGGTCATATGACGGAAGCTTTGGCGCATGGTACGAGAAGATTTCGCAGCCATTAATTCAGAGTGGAGAGGGTGAGCGACCTCACTTAGAATACGGTCCACGAAATTCTGGACCGATTTAAAATGTCGCTGTATGATGAGGTCAGCTAAAAAAACATAGGAATAACCGGCAGCTGAAGAGAGCATGCGGAGAATACGTTTAATAATAAGCAAGTCTTTCTTGAGTAGTGCTGGAAAAGTAACTGGAGAGCAATAAAGAATAAGAGGGAGGATACAGGCATCTATAAAACGCCAGATGAGAGCTTGTGGGGTGCGATATGAACGCAAGCGGCGGACATAATAAACAAGTTTGCGGATTTTTATAAAAAGGTCTTCAATATGAAGAGTAAATGAGAGGTTGGAAGCAAGTGTTACACCAAGGTATCGGAAGGAGGATACATTGTTAGGCAGAAAGTCAATGGTTTCAGGGCTGGTAGGGGGTCGCAGCCGAAAAATGCACTGGACTGACTTCCGCTCATTAAGTAAAAGGCCATTTTCTGACGACCATGCTGTGACATGGTCCAGTCCATCCTTCAGTGTTTGGAGATGGGTCTGGCTTTTGAGAGGATGGCCGACAACCATATCGTCAGCGTATTTGACAAACAAACATGCGTTTGGAGATCGTAGGTCATCAGTATGGAGGGAAAAAAGATGAGGGGATAATATAGACCCCTGCAGAACTCCACAATTGTTGGGAAGGACCGTCGATTTTCGCTTCCCGGTCTGAACGAATTGGGTGCGGGAAGAAAAATAGTCCCTTAGCCATGAGACAACCCAGCCAGGAGAGCCACATGCAGAGGTTTTACTAAGAAGAAGATGGCGCGGGATCGTGTTGAAGGCTGAGGAATAGTCAAGAAAAGCACACGCGTAAGCACGGCATCCCTTATCCAAGTCCCTAAGAGCAGAGTGGACTACTAAAGCAACTGCATCTAGTGTACTACGCTTCGCCTTATACGCAAACTGCAAGGGATCAGAAAAATTGGATGAAAATGGCTTAATGATGTCCAAAGCGACTCGTTCTGTAAGTTTTAGGAGTGCAGAAGAGCAGGCGATTGGGCGAAAGGATTTGGGACCCATTGAAGTGGTTTTTTTCGGGATAGGAGTGATTTTGACCGAACGCCAACCGTCAGGAATCTTGGACTCCATGAAAGATAAATTAATAAGATGTGCCAAGACAGGAGCTAATTGAAAAGAGCAAGATTTAAGGAGAAATGGGGAGACGCCATCTGGTCCGGCAGCTGTTGTACCTTTAACCTTGTTTAGTTGTTTCATCACTGTTGCCACAGACACTGGAGAAAAATCACTCGGTGGTAACGAAATATCATTTGTCGGGAGATAGGACTCGGTGGGAGTATGGATGAAGTTTGAGTTTAAGCTGTCTAGGTCAGCGTCAACATGTGTCAGCGTATTGCGTTGACCAGTGAGACGCTTAAGACTTTTCCATATTTCGGATGAAGAGAGAGGAGACGAAGATGTAGAAGAAGTAAATAACTGACTAACAAAAAGGTCATTTAGTCTTGCGATCTCGCGTTTTATAAGGGCATTAACGTCCTTCAATCTTTCTCGTTAACCTAGTTTGTAGAACAGTTCCTTGTGTCTTCTCAAAGTTTTTAAGTGGGGAGAAGATATTCGGTCTGGTCTAACCATGACCGTGTCAAAAGGACAACAAATGTTAAAAATTCCGTTGAGAAATGTTGTAAGATAACTCGAACACGATTCGACATTCCTGTTTTCAAGAAAGATGGGAATGCATTCAGATATACAAGTCTGAAGCAAGGAAATATTATGTGGGGACGTGTCACGAATGTGTAATTTCCTCTCGGGCGTTACTAATAGCCCTTTGTTGGTCGTAGAATAGATTTTTGGTTGACAGAGCAGTACGGAATGGTCTGAGCCTGCCAATGGAGCTCTATTTTGTACAGCAAAAAGCTTTGGATGGTTAGTCAGGATATGATCGAGTGGGGCGTCATCTCGTGTATTGAAATTAACTAAGTCACTAAATCCTAACAATATGAGGGGACGTAGATTTAATCGATTGAAGTCCCCACATAAAATAATTACGTGCTCGCAAGACAGTGCGGCAAGCTTTTGGGAAAGAAAATCGAAAAAGTGGGTAAGGGCATCTTGACAGGTGGAAGGGGGTATGTAAATACTAACATAAATGATGCCTTTTGAGTTGTGTAAAAATTTAGGCCTACAAACTACTGCAATAACGTCTATGTGGTCTTCGGAGTAAGAAAAAAGGGACGTACAGTTTGTGCACCATTGCTGGTTTACAAAAACTGCTACTCCGCCACCTCTGCTGATTGATCGGGATTTTCTGTCCGAACGAAAACAGCAATACGCTGGAGGTGTGATGTGCTGCGACTCTATATCCTTATTGAGCCAGGTCTCTTGAAGACAGATTACACCGCACTTACTGTGTTCCTGTTTCAACATAAGTGCATCCAATTCGAGACTTTTATTGAAAATAGACCTGCAGTTAGTGGACATTAGACCCGGAAGAGACATTGAGGCTAATGGTTGACGCTTCATAGCTTGTTTCCAACCGCATCGGTGCTTACGCGATCGTATTGCATTCCATTGGATAACATTTGGTGCTGATGTACTGCAGGTTCTGCAAATTAATCCAAAAGTACATGAGTGTTCGTTATGAATTTCCGTCGATAGAATATTTGTCCTTCGAGCATTCAAAAAGGTACGAGTGTACAGCAGAGATGACCTCATGTCCAGAAATGCAGAAAAACAAAGTAAAGAAGTAGACAGTCTGGTATACACTAATAAATTCCCGCGTGAATGGAGAGCAAAAAAAAAACCGGCAGCTCAAATTCGAAAGCCCGCCGCCCGTCACCCGTCACCCTCTATTGGCCTGGACTATACTGATCTGTTGCTCAAGTCTTCCGTATTCGGTCGTCGGCTAAGCTTCAGAAAGTCATTCCACCCTTACTCAATGGCAACAATCATTTTGTTACAGAGGATAAGGAGGAAGCAGCATTGCAAAATTCATTTTTCGACAAGTTCTTTACCATCGAAACTAGCTCCACCTCTGTAATCCCCCTGCTGTGTGATTCAAATCTCCGTACCCTTAATTTTTCTTTCGCTTGTATTCAAAAAGGAATAAGTCGACTAAAAATTCACATTCGGTAGGAACTGATAACATTCCAAACTCACTAACCAAACAATTAAGAGATGTCCCACCGTTACTGCGTAGGTTATGTTCAGTGTTTCATGGGAATGGTTTTTTCCCGGACTACTGGAAAACTTATATTATAATTCCAGTATTTAAACCTGGTTCCCGATCAGATATTCACAATTATCGCGGTGTTCATAGAACGCCCTCTCCAGCTTAACTCTTTGAAAAACTTATTGCCAAACAATTACAGATTTCTGCATAAACAATAACATTCCCAGCTCCTCACAGCATGGCTTTTTACCGAACCGATCTTATTAAACATGCCACATGTATTTTCTAAATCTACTTACTTATCTTCGTAATGATCATCTATATGTTGTTGTTATCTATTTTTGACCTTAGTAAAGCATTTGATAAAGTTCCTCAGAGGAGTCTCCTAGCCAAACTAGAGGCTATAGGATTTCGTAGTCCACTTACTGACTTCATCAGATCTTATCTTTCAAATCGACAACAAAATGTTTTAGTGGGATCCTCATATTGTTCTCCTACCGCAATTTTGTGTGGTGTCCTTCAGAGTACCGTGCTACGTTCTCTGCTCTTCTAGCTTTACATAAATAATATCTCATTGAGTGTTTAACACCTCCAATCTTATATTTATGCAGATGCTCTCAAGTATGTTTACTCCTTCTCTAACTCTACGGCCGAGATATGCTTCGATTAAATTCATTCGGATCTGCACGCTCTTTTGGCGTGGAGCTCAACATGGCAGATATAGTTCTCACCTTCTACGTGCCGATACATGTGCTTTGGGCCTAAAAATGCTGCCACAACCTGTTATTTTTCAAGGTTTCCCAATGACTGTATGTTCCAGTATCACGGACCTAGGATTAAGCTACACCAATAAATTAGACTTTTCTCCTCATGCCGATAGAATTACAGCCAAAGCTGCACAGATTTGCGGCTCTATCTCTTTTAATTTCTACCTTCCTGAAATGAAATTGAGACCTAATCGTTTGTTCTTGCTCCCCATTTTAGAATACTGTTGCCCTTTTTCGGTCTCACGAATGAAGGTAGCGGTTCAAAAATTGAACAAATTCAAAAAAATTCACCCGAAATCTGCTGTATACGACAGCCTCTAATACTTGCTACTCGAATAGATGTCAATTAACAAAACTAAGGTTTATTTGGGTCAGGAGATTGGAAGCAGGCTATTGTTAACTTTATCGGCTCAATAATTGCACAAATGAACCGAAGACTTCTGCCATTACCCCCGTCAGCCGTCCTGACAACCTAAGAAACTCGGCACTTGTTATACCCCCTCCTGCATCTTCTTCATGTCAACGCTCTTTGTTTTTTGCTTTCAGATATAGCTGTTTTTTTTGTTTGATAGCCATTGCTATTAACGCTGAGGGCTTTTGAGTTCCACACGCCAAAACTATCCTGCTTCCATCCGTATTGACGTAAACTAGTGGCAGTGCATCCTCACCGTTGACTGAAAGTTGTGTTCATTAAGTACTTTGTTCAGATTTCTATCCAATTCCATATCATAATGTGGACTGCAGTTTTGGCACGGTAGGCTGTAAAACATTGCCCATTGTTCCGTTGCAATTAATAATAATGACATGTCTATTATGCCAGTTTACAGGCAATTGTAAAGAGTTGGTAATGCACCTCTTGGGCACCTTCCAACACCTCGAAGACCGGAAATCCTAAAACACAAAACCTGAAACAAAACCAATACTGGCTGCAACATAGGGATTGTGTTTTAGGTTTTTTCCGGTCTTCGAGGTGTTGGAAGGCGCCCAAGAGGTGCAAACAGGCGGACGCCTTGAGACTCGCATTAACGAACACAAGTCAGCCGTTCACCTACGGAACCACTTATCACTCGTATTTGCACACTCCATTGAGTGTGATCACCACTTCAATTGGGATGCCACCGACGTGATCACAATGGCTAATACGCGACAAGCGAGAGAATTCCTTGAAGCTTGGCACTCGAATCCGTCTAGTATAAACAGGCACGTAGAGCTTGACTCACACTTTACCGGGTTTCGTGCATGGTCTACTAATTTGGACACAGCCTGAAACAACAACTGGCTCTCTGTGCCCGGTCAAGTGGAATTTCTCTGACTCTTTACCAGCCCCCCTTTCCTTCCCCCGAACACGCGGCCCATAGTCCAAACGCTAACACCGCCCTCCCCTCTCTAGCACAACCTATCACCGCGGGTGTCACGTCAACATAACCCTTCCACCCAATCCCCCCCCTTTCCCTCCCCCGTCCGTTGTAACCTCTGCCTCCAAAACATCTAGTGCGACATTCCCAGCCCTCACTTTGAATTAAGTCTGACGACGAACACGTGATACTTGTTCGAAAATTCACGAGTACAAGTCAATTTTCCGAAGATCTTCTTTCCTTTCATCATTCAAAACTATGTCTCACGTACATTTTATAAAGGCTAGTTCTACCCTTGATAGTCGTAAAATTCATAAGGATCAATCCGGTGGTTCAGCATGCTTTCGAGTCTATCAGGGCACAGTGCTCTGACGAATTTAAACTATTAGAGTAACATATGCCCAAATCCTTGATAACAACTGGGACATTTATTTCGTTGCCGTCAATGATTAATTCCGGTTGATGAGCGTAGCCAGCAACCATAACGGAACATTTGTGTCATGCAAGGGCAAGGTGCCATGTGCAACACCACTGGGCGAAGGCCTGAATATCCTTTTTATCAGCTCGAGCACGATGTTGCGATCTGCCGGTTTATATCGATAAGCGACATTTTAATCATCAGCGTACATGAAGGGTCTGCCATACTGAAAACAATCTGAAACGTCGTTGACAAACAGGCAAAATAGGAGCGGACTTAATGTACAACCCTCTATACCTTCACACCTCACATGAGTGGAGTTTGAGATAACATTGGAAATTTTTACTCGTTGTGTGCGAGCACCCAAATAGGAAGATATGAAGTTCAGTGGCTTGCTACCTTGGCCGAAGGAGGCTAGTTTCAGAAGGAGGAGGTTGTGAGCGACCCGATTATAGGTCTGAGTAAAATCATAATAGAGGGTGTAAATGGCAAAACTGCTGTCTCTAGATTGCAGCCAAGAATCAATAAAAGAGAGCTCGCAGGTGTCACAAGATGGTTTCCCGAGAAAGCCATGTTGAGCTGTATTGAGCAGGTTGTTCTCTGTCAAGTGACGCATCACCTTTTCTGTGATCAAGGTCTCCAAGATCTCCGAGGCTGCGGGAAGTGTATTTATTGGCCTAAAGTTCTCGAATGACGTTGATCGGCCATGCTTGCGAATAGGCATTATGTACGATTCCTTCCACAACGAAGGAAAGGTTTCGCTCTCAAGAGCAAGATTAAATACCTTACAAAGAATAGACGGAAATATATCGTTCAATTCAGCTTTAAGAAAGCTAACTGGGACGCCATCTGGTCCTAAAATATAACATTGACAATGATAATGAATGGCTACAGTCAGGTCCAAGAGGTTAAAACTTATAGTTTTGAGTACGGGACCCGTCCAAGCGGTGTCTTTAAATTTGGACTAGAACGCCTATTTCTATTGTGTTGCAAATTAATAGCCAACCAAAGCCAACCTCATGGATTGCTTTAATACAGGATGAAAAGGCTGCTAAGACCTATACCAAATCTCTGTGCAATCTGATTAAAATTCCCGAGCTATTTGCAGCATTCAATTGTTTGATTAATTATTGTTTCGACGGTGTTACGTCAAACACGTAAGTCCACGTAAATTAAAACTACATTTGTGTTTATAGGTACATACTCACTTCAGTAGATATACCTGTCGTCTTACTTCCGCAGTATTTCGGTGATAGGCATAAAAGCATCAAACTATCAGCAAAAGACAGCAAGTAGTTCACTTTGCCAATTATAAGACTTTACTTGATCATCATTTGTACTTTTTTGTTCTTACCAGTAGCTCAGCTGTCATCGATTTTTGAGTTTGACATATCCTTAAAGCCGCATATAAGTACAATCAGTAATTGGGTTTTTCGGAACCTACTGTTGTAGCCAAGCACGCTTATACGTAAGCGTGGGTATTCAGGGAATGCAGAGAGATACACGCAGATAACACATAAGGTAAGACCAACAGATACCTACCTATTTCTCAACAATATAATGACAACGACAGCATGTCATAACAGCGGTTTTTTATCTGTGCGCAGAAGGTTTAATATCGATAAAACACTAAAGTGGAGTCGACTTTCGGTTTGTAACGATATTGTGAGGCAAATGAGAAGTTGCGGCTTGTATGTGTCAAGTCGATGTCATCATTTTTTTTGTTTCTAAGTAGTACGTGCACTTTTATCACTAAAGTCATCAGGTCGAAATCACCAGGATGAATTTAAAATGCAAAAGTCACCAGGAAGGTACTTTTATTGCATCCAGAACTCATAATTGCCGTATTCGAAAACCTATTTTTAATGAGAAACCCAACATTCAAATTTTATTGACGTTCCCTAAACTTGCCTTGTGAACGGAAGCGCTTGAACACAGTATTCCTAATGCATAGTACTTTATGAATGCATTCATTATTTTTAAACTACTGACAAAAGGAAAAGAACCCGCACTGCCATATTTTTTTACAGTAGGAGAGAAGGAAAATATGAATTTTTTGAATGGTTTTGCGGAAGTCTGCAGTCATGGCCATGCTGTATCGACGTGCGTTTCTCTGCCAACCACTACTCTATTTTAGATACGGCGATTGTGTATATATAAAATCAGGCGAACTGGCAATCTATTTATGTAGATTTTAGGTAGATCATATAAGCGGGAAATGTGCGTCCGTACTGGAAGCAAATATTTGCTAATGCAGTCACTACGAAATCCTGCAGTGGCGAAGATGCTAAAGATACTCTTATTGTCTGCACCGTTCCACGCTGATATTGGCTCCCTCATGCACGCAAGGGCAGACTTTCGATTTTAAAATGTAAACCTCCCATAAAACTGTAAGGCCTAATGAAAATTAACTGAAAGAATACACTCGAAAAAATGTTGTTCTGTTAATGCAAGAGTGGATTATTTATATCAGTAGATTTTTCTTATCTGTATATTCGTTTAATTTTTTGCCAAAAACCTGATTTTTAAACAAAATTAAAATGGTGGCGAGGAGGCTGTGTACTTCAACTTACAAGCGGTCCAACTTACAGTTCTGGAGTTAGATTAAAAAATTAACATGCGGAACAACCTGTTCCAAGCTGCTGCGGGAATAAACATCGGCTGCATTTTTTTACTTTTAACTGATTTGCAGAAAAAAATTATTATCTGTCTGTCCTATGTATTCAAACCAAAATACTATATAACCACCGTTTTTCGGGACAAAATGCTGGGCAAAGGAAAGTAGGCATGGGGCTCCGTAAGCTACTTTTGACAAAAAATATATCAGATCGTATTAAACGCAAGGCAAACATTTCACATAGGAATATTTTGGACTGTAAAATGCACGTTGATATAAATAAATCGCTTTTTTAGGGCCTTTGAAAAAATTGAGGCTGGAACATTACAGTTATTTTTCATTTACTATGTTTTATTAGGGGGCATCGTAACCACAATAAAACATTTACGTTCTTTGAGTAACAGCATCATAACTGTTTTTGTCAGAATAAATAACGCTAAATGAACGCACACTTATTTGATATTGAAACATATTCCACTATCACGTTGGATATCTGGAATCAGTTTATTATTCGATGTGTTCCCACGTAATTACCACCAGAGCCTTTTCGCAATCTGCGGGAGCTGACATAATATGTTGCTTGATACTTCGTATTACAGTCGCATAAGAATCGACAATAAATGGCAGGCTTACCTATTATCTGCAGGTAACTGAAAAAAAAAGTAATTTTATCACCGGGGCTTATATGTTTATATCATATTGTGAATACACATGCAATATATGTGATGTTATGTAATGTAACGTGTTTGTTTGATTAATATTAGCATTATATTCTAAAAGCTTTGTGATTTCCGTTTCGCAGCCGCGGATGTTGATTCATTCTCTTCCCCGCGAACTGCATGTTTCTGCTTTAAACATTGAAAGCTAGTTTACGTAACGTAAATGACAGTCATGGCACCGAAGTCAATTGAGTGTCCAAAACAATGTGGGCTGTTGCTTTTAAAAGAGGAAAGTATCATATTTTTTCTGGTGGGGTGAAATACACTTATTATCAGAAATTTGTCTGTGTTTCTATTACAAATCTTCAAATACATGTATGCATAGATTCTAGTGCTAGAGGCTCCTTTGCGTATTTCTCAAAAACTGCGAGCCGGATAAAACGTTAGCTACCGAACTTACCTGAACTGTATTTAATCATCGTCCTTTGATACGCCCAACGTATTAAACTCCACCAACAAAAGTTTATTTGACAAACAACATTTGATTGTACTTCCACGTTCGCACAATTTTTAAAATACATTTTAAACAAAACATTCAGGTGAACCTTTGCTTCTTCTTAAATTGGACAGTTCCTGGCTTGTAATAGCCCATGTACTAAAAGGAACAAATATGGGAACGTAACTTTACTGACCAGTGCAATTTATTTCAATCGAATTGGATGGTCTTCGGACAATATCTTCAGCCTACTAATTTCATCTTATGCAGTGATTATACAGTGATTATTTAGGACTGCCTTTAGTATGCTACATATTGAAGCTACAGTAGAAGTCTCAAAATTAGAAGTATGTTATGTGAACACACCCAACTGTTTCCCCGCCGACTTCCACGATTCAAACACCTCCCAATATGAGGCAATTGTACAAACTGCAAATCTTTTGTCAGTTGCTTTCTGCAGTTTACACACTTGTAACAATAAATACAATTCAAATTAGCCACAATTAACAGTAGTTTGAATTGAACTGCTAAATGACTGACAATAATAAGAAAACAAGCCGCAGGACGTAGAAAATTGTAAGATCATCTAAATATAATCAGATACATCACATAAAGACATAGCCCTTAATTTACTTGTTTGCATAAACGCATACATCCTACTTATGGTAGATTACATTTTTAGAATATAAAACATAAATCAGCATTCGGCAAAAGGACACTACTGCTTATGCTTAAGGAAAACAAAAACTTAATAACAACGCATGAAAAAAACAAAGTAAACATGAATAATATCAATAATAATTATTCATTATTAATTATTAATATTAATTATAAATGCTTCGCGCATTCGCTGAAAAAGTGGCGTTACTGCTAAAAGGAAAAAAAACGCAAAGTATCACGCAACGACGTGGTACATGTGCGTAAAAATGTGACGCCTTACAACTACAGTAATACCCAGGTATATTTTCTATTCACCGAAAGTGACACAGCCTGAGGTGAAGCTGTATGTTATTATAAATTAAAACCACAAGTATCTGAAGCATATCCATTAATTTAAAGAAGCAGAATTCATTTAGTCTGTAGGTAACTGCCCAAATTGTCTTGTTCGATTAATGCTTCTTCTGATCGTTCCTGACTCTCGTTGATAATTCTTGCCAACTACGATTACTTCTCGTGGTGTGTCTTTTCACAAAAAAACCAATTCTATAATTCTTTGAAATAAAAGCCTGAATGTACGTATTCAGCTTTTCGTTTTTTTTATTTTAGAACTCTTCTGCTTATAGCATATCCTTAATTCCCTCGGCCCATGTTTATCTACATTAAGTTGACATTACTTACTACGCAGTCACTAAAGACACATATATTCGGTTGCCTAATATATCTGATTATATAAGCTCATGTATTTAAATTGGTTGGCTTAACGGGTGGTAGGTATAGCGGTAAGTCAACGACTTTGATCGAAAACGGAGGTACTCAATTATAACAACATATTGTTTATTGCAGCGTCAAAAATTGTGAAAACACTGTGATTGATCTCCGAGCTGACAATATAGCTACGTATTCATTTAACCACCATTTCAGTGTATCCCATTTGCACAGCAGAAGGCATTGATGACCAATAATGCAGGGGTTCGTCGATGGTGTGCGTAATAAATACAGATTAGCCTTTGTATTAGGTGATTTTCAACGTATAGTGGTAAGCTTGGCAATTGGAATTATTTCGGAAATGCCTAAAAATTGGACGTAACAGATAGGTTGAAGACGGCAACTTTCGAATAGTTCAAGCGATAAAGCACCTATATTTGTGTTCATCCATATCCTATCCATCCTATCCATATTCTACGGTCTATAACAGCAATGGTTAGATAAGGACTCTGTGTATCAACAGTTAAGTACGCAATCTGATGTCTGAGGAAGACCACATTCACCTTAACTTAAATATTGCGCATTAACTAACAAAAATCAAATGGAAATCGAGTTTTTCAGACAAACACGCGAATTCTACCAACCAGTTTACCACCCTCTTCACTTCACGCTGGCCAGACTTACACCTACTTTGACCATATAAAGTGCTGTAAATGACTGAATATTTGCGTACTTTCTCGGTCTGAATTTGCTGCTAGGCAGTGTATGATATCCACGTCCTATTTTTGTTAAAGGTATATTAAAAAAATAGTGCATAACTGCGTAAACCTTGATGAATTGTTTATATTTTACATTTCTTTAACTTTGGCGCCTGATGACTGATAAGTGATCCACCCTATGCCACACTGACACACCAACACATTTCAGTGGTCGCAGCGTTTAGATGCAAAAAAAGGCATTTGTAAATGAACAAAACAGTTATTTTTGTGCGGATGGTTTGAAGTAGCATCGTTTTGTCATCGAACTTACTACGTTCATTTTCTTCCGTTGATGCAGGTATTGTCTTGCTTAGAAATCCTTCCTAGATCAGTACACCACGCCGCTGCCCACATTGGTTACAGTTGGTAAGATGCAGAAAGGCCAGGACCTCAGTCAGCTTGGACCAAACATCCTCGTGGGTGAGGTTAAAACCTGACCGGCAGCTACAAGTTAATACATACTGAGAGTCATGCGGTGAGACGCCGTAGTCAGCACAAATATCGCATGTGAAAATGTGCGGCCGGCGATGTTGCTAACAAAGAAGCTTTGAAAAGCTACTGCGTATTTACACAACTTTAAGCCACTGTGCATGCTTTGAACATAAACTGAGATAAATTTAACTACAATGAATGTGATGGTAGATGATATTCATTTTGAATAGCTGGTCAATATGATCTGCACAGTGTTTCTAGCACAATACCAATGCGTTGATAAACACGAGATTAGTTGCTACCCAACCTGGCCCTTTGTGCAGTGAACCCTGTGAGCAGCCTATCAATAGCCAAACAAACTGTTAGGAAAACTACTTGATTTCAAAGGGCATAACACGCTGAAATGTCCCTTTCCTGTGCACATGCCATCGTCAGTCAACTTAAGCTAAGTAAAACCTTCAAAACAATGTGTCTTGAATAAAGCTGTTGAAAGCAGTTGAAAGATTTTCGGAAAAATAGTTAACCGGTGTATGCCTCAGATTGTCAAGCACTGAGAGGAACATACTACTTACTGGAGGTGTTAAACAAGCTAAATCAGCCCATTGTAGTACAACGTCACGCTAATTTTTTCCGCCTTAACAAAACCTGTGACTTTCCTTACTCCATAAGTGTTTTATGGAATAATAATCCATTATTTTCACAGGGGTATTAAAAAACCCGCCCCAACATAATTTATCTCATTTTGTATCTGATAACATATAACGAGGACTACAGGTTATGCAGCATGCTAATTATTTATTGCAAAACACTATTTTACCAACTTCTCGCATAAAAAAAAACTGTGCACTTGTTCCTACAGAGAAGCAAATAAGCATCGTAGGGATTTATGCATTCATGTGAGCAGGTAAGCAGGATTACAAATTATCAGAGAAAAACATTTCTTTCAATGAAATGTATTGTGTATCTAAGTATAATCTGCAAGGAGGTCATCAATTTAGTAACGCATTACATTGGGCATTTTACCTGTGCTTAATTCTGTGACATCCTTGGTTGTTTTCTGCTGTTGAAGGGCACATGGCTTGACCAATGTTTTATGCGGCGGACTGGCCGGTTCACACGCCTTTCTCTGGCGTGACCTCAGGATGAGGTCAGTAGCTGCCTCACATGTTCCGTCTTTTATTTCCTGCGTCAGGGCCGGTACCAAGCTTGGACACTCCGAAACAATATCTGGCATAATATTCATTTTGACACATCGTTACACTTTTCCCTACTATTACATCTAATTTGAATATTTTTTCAGGTTCACCAAGAAAATAAACTACGCATTTAAATTTTGCTAGTTATTATGACACCCGGCTGATTCATTGGGGAATTGGTCCTTAGACAATCGTATTCAAAAAGCAACGTTGGTAAGTAGAACAATATTTGTTAAAACACCAATAAACTTGAATTATCATTAGAAAACAGCACTGTTACAGTATACCAAGCGTCATGTTAAGGTACTTCGATGTTCTTATCCCAAGCTATATTAAACAAGGTGTGATTCAACCAGTTGGCTTATAATTTTACCGACAAAACAAACAATTTGCAAAAAATGTTCACACGTCTGATAACTTTTAAAGAAATACGATAGTTCTAGGTTGTTTTTTTCACAGCAATGACATAATGCAACACGCGAAGCCCTGTTCAGGATAAGATCATCTGTGGCCTGTTCTAGCGACTCGGGAAACGTTCATAGCCTTTTTGTCCGATGTGATCGTCTGACACCTGTTGTAAAAATAACAAACCGGTATTTATCTCAATAATTGTAACGCATAAACTCATAATGAAATGTGCGCCACTCATACTTTAAATGTGCGTCATCAGTGTCAACGGTAGTTGCGTTGACATCCTCATGGTCGAGTGTTCCTCGCCCACACTTATCATGTTTTGGTGTTGCTGCATACGGTTCAGGGCTTGCTCCACTGAAATATTCATGATATAAGGTGCGCAAACATGTTTTAAGTGAACTGCGATGGTCGATATGGTCAGATTTGTAACGCCTCGTTAAATATGTGACAAATGGCGAACTCGCCAAATATATAAGGAATTCAACAGCGTGTGACTGATGGTGGGATCATGAAACTTCGGTCAATGAGCAATTGTTCCTCGAAAATACATATGATGGAATGTGCATTACGCTTGAGTCTAGAGTTAGTGGGCAAATTTCACCTTCGGCGCCAGTGTAAGAACGCCCGATGAATTACTTAACCTACATCGCCAATGTTGTTATGGTATAAACTGACGTGTGTCACCATGAACTGACGTCCGTTGGAAAGGGGTTCGGAATGGAAGTATGTTGAAGATAAAAGCCATACCTGAAAAGGAAGGTAGAAGTCTGCATTATCTATAACCAAGAAATATCGACAGGCCTGGTAAACATTTAAGCTTATACAGCCGACTGCCGCTATCTGTAATTTTAAACTTATGGTATTCAGGTAGGCCGGTCTGTTTCTCCAATGGTATTACAGTCACCCTTGTTGCAACGTGTTATGTTCACAACTGCGAAGTTTTCAGTAAAATAATAGTCTGCCTTTTAATTGGTAATATTCTTTGGCGTATTGTCACCTGATGTCGATAATCTAGGATTTAATAAGTAAATTGTAAAAGTCTAGAAACTGTTTCGAAAATAAATGACACGCCAGACTTCGGGTTGCTGTTTTGCTGCGCTTGATGTGGTTGATAGCTTGAAAAAATGCAAGCACATTTAAAAAACATATCTGATAACTGTTTGGAGTATTCAGTAACTAAGCACAAATTTTAGGTTTCTCTTGTTGAGCTAATTGGGTTACCGTGCGGCTCGAAATCATGTTTGACAGAATTGAATTGGTTAATATCAAAATAATGGGTGAATATAGGAGCAGAAGGGTGCAAAATCTAGAGTTTGGTGATAATCATAGAATCGCTTACGCATTTAAAAGTTGCAAGAATAAACCTAAGGTTTTTGCATGTTGCCGGTACTTTTTAATTATGTTTTCACAACACTGCAAAGTTTGTTTAGCATCTATGAAAGTGAGGGAAATTTTCCTATGAGAAATAGCATTTATGTCGACAAAAAAAATAAACTTAGTTAATCAAACGTTTCCTTACAAATATGTTTCGTTTTATGCCCTTGAGACGGATAAATTTCAAGAGACCAAATTGTGTTTAAGTACGTCGAAATTAATGGACCTGATTGACTTGTTATCAGGAATTCGTTAATTTTATTTGAAACAATTACAACTAAATCCGACAATAGGCTGTAAAACTATAGAAGACAGTCAGTGAAAATGAGAACTGCGAACAGGGCAAACATGAGATCATCATGTTAAAAAATATCATAGGTTACCTTGAGTCACTGTCTCCTGCATTTAAAATAAAAACGGTGCCTTAAGGTAAAATAGTATATTGAAAACTACTTTATATTCCAGCAAAATGCAAGCTCTTGCATTTGCATCAGACTCTATTCCTCTGCGCGTTATCGAAGTCAAAAAACAGGCAAAATGCCCCATTCGCTCTTGATTTATCTTCAAATGGGTGTCGAACACAGATATTTGATTTCAAAAAATCTAACTTAAGCACATTTTGAGGATATGTGTCATAGAAGTTTTCTGTTAACTAAACGCAGTTGTATTCTTTCTCGCCTTATATTGGGCAAATTTATTTTTCTCGGCAATTAGCTTACATTTATGGTTGACTCTAAAGTCATGACCTACAGAGGCAGCTATCTAAGGAGGAATGCCTAAGAACTCATTGCTTAAGTAGCGTTTATGGGATATTTCTCATTTCTGGGTTTTCGGTAG
>JAYGXS010000365.1:0-29495 GCA_036362985.1 Ligula intestinalis
AGAGGAACGCATTGAAGCTATCGGCGGTCAACTTAGCGTCAGCTATGGGGTTTCTTAAAGCATCTTGAAGTATGGGGTGTTGCGTTTTCCTCTGCACTTTTACTGTACGCAAAAAGAGTTTCGCAACATTAAGGGAAGGATTTTCAGCGAAGTGGGCCTCATCGGCTATCTGCTTTTCTTCGGAGAGCTTCTTAGCCTGCTTACAGATCAGTGTAATCAAGGGCAGAACGGAAGTGTCGCTTTGCCGATGCAAACAACGAGAGAGTTTACGCAGCCTACGACGGAAAGACAGAGGAAGGTACACTTTATCCTTGACATGTATTACTTTCTTACGGGGGACAAAGTGGAGGATGAGTGGATCCAAAACTTTGAACAGTGCATCAATACAAACATTTACATCCAAACATGTGAAAAATTCAGACCAGTCGAGAGCGTTTAGATGTGCCAGTAGGTCCGCCGTGTTAGCTGATCGGAAGTCATGATAAAGACTAAACTTTTGGGAAAATGTTTGACCCGCCTCCAGTTCTAGTTCACTAACAACTGTAAGATGGTCTAAACTTTCAAGTGCGTCTTAGGATGACACTGAAAGCGGTTCGCATCCCCTAGAAAAAATTAGGTCGAGTATGTTTGCTCCTCGAGTGGGAACATCGACTTCCTGATCCAACATGCCGATATCTATTTCCTTAAGTAAGTTCTCGAACTTTGAAGGACCGGATGGTGGAAACCATTGCACGTCAGGAAGGTAAAATCGCCTGCAATCAAGCAATACTTAAGATTCAAGTCAGCTGCGGCATTAAATGCCTGCGAGAGAGAATGATCGTAGTCTGCATGGCATTAGGTGGGCGATAAAAACAGCCAACAAGTAAGGAGTATTTGTTTTTTAGAACAACTCGTAGCCAGCAGCTCTCCTCCACCGCTGTGAATTATTGATAGTCCAACGGGAGAAATGCAAGTAGCTTCTTTATATAGATGCAGCTTCCTGATGTTTTCAGCGAATGCATTCACCTCCTGCAACAACTCCAAGAACCGGCCGGTTCCACAACTCTTTAACTCCTCCACGATAGGTCGCAAATGACTTGTTGCCATTTTATACTTCTTTGCCTCCGTGAAAGGCCTGTGACCCTTTATGACCAAAATTTCCGCCGTAAACGCTGTGACCTGCGCTGGATCAACATTCTCTTCAGTCCATTGGTCATCACAGACCACGGCTTGGGAAACCTACCGGTTCCCTTGAATACACAACCAGGGGTTGATATTGCACTGCTGTATAAAGTTTAAAATATACACACAGGGCAGCTGCCAGTTATGATTGAACCGACAGCTGCACCTGTCGACTGCATCACTGGAAAATGTGACGTCATTATTTTCCTCAAGGTAACGGAGCACAACATCCGAGGCATACCCAGTCAGCATTCGGCAGACGTACGCGACATGTGACTGCAAACCTGTGTAGTGCCTGCGGCGGCAATGCTCGTCGGTCTCTTTTCTTTCATGATCTACATTCTTTGTGTCCAAATAAGCAACAATGCTATGAACACAATTAGTGAGAGACATGTGCGGTCCACACCATTGTTTGAATCGCCTGTTGATACTCTCTATTTTATTCGTCATATTATCGTCATATGTGAGCAGATTACGCCGAGCATAATGGGCCCACCGGCGTCTACACCGCCACCAGCATCCATTTACGTACGGCAAAATCTCAGGAAAATTATTCTTGAAACTTAACATTACCAGTCTAAACATTCGAAATGAGCAAGAGTACACTGCTTTACGAAATAAAAATAAAACCCGCTCACCCCTTATATCGTAACACACAGTCTTTGCATTCCTTTTAAACACTTGCAGCACATGAAATGTGCCAAGTAGGACTGACACTTATTTCCCTGGAAACACGTTCTTTCAGGCGTTCAATTCTTTAGCATCGTTGTCTGTAAACACTGTACGTAAATTTTCGACTGCAGACTCATCATTTCCCTGAATTTTTGGACAACCCATCTGACGCTGACAGCATCGTCTTGAGCTACAAACGCATAGAACACGGACTGAACATTCCGATGCTTATCATTTACCACAATGTGGTACAATGCACACCCCTGCCTATTTTTCCGGTAGGTGGCGGCCATTTGGACTACCTCCGGATACTCAGTGTACTTCGCCAGCAAAGCTGGCGTCGTAAAGCAGGCGGCCCTCATAATCTTGTTTGAATTGTCGTACGAGAAGTCGGGGGTGAAACCACCCCTCATTGCAAATAAGGCATTTTTAATGCCTGTAAGGGTATGGTCGGCTCGGAAAACCGGGCGGCGTACGTTTGCCAGGTCTTTCATTGTAAAATTAACATTTTACGCACCTTTAACTAATAATAATACTGATCAGTTGTATATTTTAGGCCCAATGGGCCTCATCAATCAACCCAAATTCGATAACACGAATTACTAGAAATAATTGGTTTAACAAACAGTATCCGTAGTCTATAGCTATAGGACGAGTATAACTGTTTAGAAGCGAATTTGTTAGCTTCGAACAAAATGAATATAGCAGTGTCATGTGGAAGGTGAAATTCAAGGGCACACACAGATGAGCCACATCGTTATCTAGATTCTGAATATGTATTCTGATACCCACTTCCTCTGTTAGTAAGGGGGGGCTTGGAAGCAAACTCAGTCGAAGCTGAGCGTGGGGCAGAACAATAGGTATTAACGAAACATTACTGGTATAGACGGGTTCCCGGCACTACACTCGGGTTCCCAAACCAGTGCGGCATAATGGAACATAGGGAACCCACCAGTTTATGATCGTGATGGGCACCACCGTATGAGATCCAAAAGTCCGTCAAATCTACAAGACCATCATTGGGGATGTCTAAGATGTGACCAAATATAAGGCCCTGATGATGGTTGATGACCAGCGATACGAGAGCCGTCAAGACTGCGTCCTGATTCCAGGGGACACGAGTCAGAGGAAGGTAGTTCCAAGAAGGGATCCTAAATTCCCGATGGTTCTTTCTCGTGATCGTGGAGAAAGCTGCCCTGAAAAGATGAGGAAAAGAAAAGGTTAATAGATTCAGTGTTAAGATAAATGTGCAGTCTTCGCTTGAATGCACATAGACTAGTCAACGCCCGAATATCAATCGGCAAATTATTCCACAGAGCTATACGTAGAAGCAAAAAATAGAGATCGCTAAGAAGTGGAAGAAGCAGGAGGAGATATAATCAACGTTGAATTTCTTAGGTTGTAAGGGCGAGTAACGGAAGTAAGGGCAGAAATCTTGGAACGCTTTGAACTCTTATTAAGGCGAAACAGGAGACAAAACCCTGCTTCCAGTCTCCTGACCTAAAGAAGTTTCAGTTTCGTTATCTCACATCTATCTGAGTAGGAAGTATCTGAAAATGCCGGATAGAGGATCCTTTTAGTGAATCTTCTTTGGACACTTTCAATTTTTGAACGGCTAGATTCGTTCATTAGACCGAAGAATGGACAACAGTATTCGAGAATAGGAAGCACATACATACGATAAAGTCTTAGCTTCATTTCCGGAAGGTAGAAATTATGAGGTATGAAGCCGTATATCTGAGCAGCTTTTGCTGTAATTCTATCAACGTGAGGTGAAAGATCTAATTTATTGGTGTAACTTAAACCTAAGTCCTTAATGTTAGAACATTCAGTCATGGGGCAACCTTCAAAAATGATAGGCTGTTGCAGCCTTTCAGACCCAAAACACATGAACTGGCACTTAGAAGGCGAGAACTCCATCTGCCACGTGGAGCTCCACGCAGATAGAGCTTCCAAATCCGAATGAATGCGTTCTAAGCATCGCTAAGCCGTAGAATTAGAGAAGGAGTATACACGTTTCAAGTCGCCTGCGTATATATATATATGTATATATAGATATATACGATTGAGAGTGTTTAACTATTGTTGAAATATCACTAGGGAAACCGAGCTTCATTTTGATAATGCCAACAGTGCTGTTGCAAACGCCGGTCCAGCACTTCTTTCGCTACTATTTCCAACATCTGTAGTTGAGAGGGAGCTGCAGAGCCTCAAAGAGGCAAAGTCATCCGGTCCAGACAATATACCAGCCAAGTTCTTGAAAGAATTGGCAAGCGAACTCTCAGAGCCCCCAGCACATATCTTTCGTTCTTCATTTGAACTAGGAAAACTGCCATCTGAATGGAAAATTGCAAATATTTACCCGATATACAAGGGCGGAGCCCGAACGAAGGTCAACAATTACCGGCCCGTCAGCCTAACTTGCATTTGCTGTAAGGTGATGGAAACGATAATTAAGAAGACGACAATGGAGTTCTTGGAGGAGAACAACCTACTGTCAGGGCTCCAACACGGCTTCAGAAAGAACCATTCTTGCCTTTCCAGCCTTCTACTCTCCACTGAGCAGTGGACTCGCGCACTAGATGAAGATGGTAAGGTTGACGTCATCTATACGGACTTCAAGAAGGCATTCGACAGCGTCCCACATAAGCGTCTAATGCATAAATTGTCAGAAATTGGCATAAGAGGAAACCTGCTGGCATGGATCACAGATTTTCTGACAGGGTGATCGCAAACTGTGTGCATCGGTGACTCGAAGTCAAACCCTACATCTGTTCTGAGTGGCGTCCCCCAAGGCTCTGTCTTAGGGCCACTGCTCTTCCTTATCTATATCAACGACTGTGTCAACGACCTGGGTTGCAGTGCTATCATGTTTGCCGACGACGTCAAAGTCTGGAGAGCCATCAGGTCTGACGCCGATAGGAAAGCGCCTCAAGAGAGTCTTAATCGACTTAGCTGCTGGTCTGCTCGTTGGCTTTTAAACTTCAACATTAGTAAGTGTGTGGTTTTAAGACTCCGTACTAGAAGGACTAATGAGGAGAACGATTCCTTCCAATACCTCCTCGATGGGCACCCGCTTTCAAATGTGAACGAACAAAAGGATCTCGGTGTTCTAATAAATTCCTCACTTAAACCATCTACTCAGTGTGTAAAGGCAGCTTAACGCGCGACACAGGTGCTGTTTGCGATTAGGCGGGGATTCTTCAACATTGACAAGGAGCTCTTCAGGAAAACCTACGGAGCGTTTGTTCGGTCCCATTTGGAGTATGCTCTCCAGGCCTGGCGTCCGTGGTTCAAGAAGGATTACCTGCACCTGGAATGAGTGCAGGCGATGGCTACGAAGATGATCAATAATCTTGGTCATCTGCCTTATGAAGGCAGACTGACCGAACTTGATCTTTTCCCTCTCAATTATAGGCAACTCCGCGGGGACCTCATACAAACCTACCGAATTGTTAGAGGCCAAGACTGCGCCCTAGAATTTGATGATTTCTTCGAATTGGCTCGGACTGACCATCTGCAAGGTCATCCTTTTAAACTACAGAGGAAACCGGCCCGTATCGACGTTCGACGAAACGCCTTCTCTCAGAGGGTCATTGGAGCGTGGAACGGACTCCCTAAAGATGTGGTCCTCTCAGGTGCTGTTGACATTTTTAAACACAAACTTGATTCTCATTTGCTGAGAAACTGTGGCAGAGATAAAGAACAAAGTGTCAGTAGCAGCACCTTGCAACTGGCTCACACTTATCGCTGATGTTAAGCCTACATTTGTACATTTGTATTATGTACTATTGTTACGGTGGACCTATTATGCGATTTTGGTTATGAATAGGGAGCTCAAGGGCGAAAGCCTTCTTCCCTTAATAAAGTGACTTAAAGTTACTTAGATCGCGCACTGCGAGTATCGGGGCTGCAAGAACAAAAAAAGCCTTTTGTCAGCAAGTCAACAGTTTTAGCACTTTTAAGTTTCTGTTACTAGCTTTGTGAGCACAGCTCTTAACACATTGTAAGCTGCATAAACTACTATTTTTACAGGGTTCCCCAGCCAGGGAGAGCTTTTAAAAATCTGCCTTAACATACCTTCTTTGTCTTTTACATGGCCATACAGTTTCCCTGGAGGTAGTCAGTGGCGTTGTTCTCATTGTAGGCGAGCTGCATGATGCAATGGGGTTGCCATCTAAGGTGCCTCCTTCGGCTACTTACGCAGAACTGAATTTAAGGCAAATTTTATCATTTTTCGGCCAGTGCAATTTGCATTTGTCAGAAATGTAATGTTAAATTTTAAAACAGTCAATATTCTTCCTGTTTAATCTTCATATAGCTTAAAAATTTGCTCTTACTGGCTTCCACATCTCCCATTGTATGCATTTCTACGCCGAGAAGGGCTATTTGTCTACTACACACGTAAACTGAATGTGCGCTTAATGGCTGCTTTAATGCCGGTAAGTGGGCCAAGAAATTAGGAAAAATAGCATGTCTCGCATTATTGCGGAAAGTTTTAAGCATACATACGAAGATTTACTTATTATTTGATGCAAATAAATGCATTAGGGATGCATGAGAACATTACAGAGCAATGTCTGCAACCCGTAAACCAATCAAAAAAAGTCAACCTTTAGGCTAAACCATAACACTTACCCTAAAACTAACACTAACCCTTACCCTAAAACTAAACCTAACCCTAAAACTAAACCTACGCTTAAGACTAAACTTTACAAAATGTACGTTTTACCTATTCTAGATTACTGCTCAATATTTTTCGGTACCATGTTATCAGATGACAGACAGAAACTAGAAAAAATCCAGCGATGGTTTACCAGAGTTCTGTGTAAGCGCGATGACGCCCGAGACTCCTATTCATTAATGTACAATAGATATGGTCTTAAACCCCTCTGGCAAAGGCGACTCCAAAATGGTTTAACTTTCCTATTTAAAGTGACACATAATCAGAACATCCTTAGCAATAATATGTTAACAAATAATAATAATAATATGTTTATTATGCCAGTTTACAGGCAATTGTAAAAAGTTGGTAATGCACCTCTTGGGCGCCTTCCAACACCTCGAAGACCGGAAAAAACCTAAAACAAACTCCTTATGTTGCAGCCAGTATTGGTTTTGTTTCAGGTTTTTTTGTTTCGTCAATACTGGGCGAGATTAGGAGTTTGTTTCAAGTGAAAAAAACCTGCCTTCAAAGGTATGATACAAACGGAATAAATGTACAGTTGTAAGCTGAGTTGACTCATCATCAGGAGAACTGTTTCATATCGTTTAAAAACATTAGTTCCAGACGGAGAGGGTTGGCATAAGAACACAGTGTTCTCAGTCTTTCTTCAAATCAAAACGGTTCCCGTCCCACTAGAAACAACCAGCATACAATTCATAACGCTAAAGCTAGGACGGCCCAGCAATCAAATTTCTACACCAAAAGAAATGCGATCATATGGAATGCCCTACCCAAAGATATTCGCAAAAGCCACAGTTTAGCCGAATTTAGAAGAAAGACCAAGCAGTTCGTCTCAAATGACGTGACGCATATATTTCTGAAAAACCAGTTCTTTGACGTCCAATTCGGACCAAAAGGGATCTAACGGTCCAGGAGAGTTCCCGAAAATTTTGGAGAAAACTGGCCAATGCTGGAAGCTTTCCAGTCGACGGTTTCCAAAGCTGATAAAATCAAACCTTAAGCAAAATTGTGCCTTGCCTCCTTTTCCAATCCTTAAAAATCAAAATGAAAATCAAAAACTAAGAACAATTTATCTATTCCAATATTCCTCTACTAATATCTAAATGCTTATAAAAATTATGATAAAAGAAAATAATTTTCTCTTCAACTATACTAAAATATATATTGTTTCCTCTTATAATGTATCAGAAGTATAAATACTAATGATGTAAATCTCAATCTCACTTAGATATTCGACAAACGAAAGGCCAAGTGTCTTCTGCCGATGCACTTGAATGACGATGGTGCTTCGCAGCTGCCTCGACCCACCTCAGACATCTGCAACGTCCCATCTAATTAGCAAACTTGTGCCAATAAACAACGATTGTAATCTCCGTATCGAGCAGACCCATGCATACGGTAGATGCGATGTCCTCAGCTGATTTTTTCGCCTTCAAACTGACCGCGGCTAAGTATACCTCAGTTAAAGGACATGACAGTTTTTCCAGACCCCAAGTATTCTTGCTATAAAACCGTAACACCTACAATGTATAGCTATTTTATTTCATGTTTTTCTAGCTTTGTACCCTAGAAGTCAGGATTTTTTCACTTAAAAAAAACTCCTTATTTCGCACACTATTGACCTAGCAAAAGACCAAAACAACTACAATAGTCACTGCGAAAGAAGGGGTTTGGGTTAGGTTTTTTCCTGCCTTCCGGGGTTTTTGACGGTGCCAAAGATGTGCTTTACAAATAAACCTTATCATAAAACTAACCCCAAACCTAACCTTAAAACGAACCTTAACCCTAGCCCTTTATGCCTTCTTAACGAAATCAGCGATAAATAAATAATGAGATCATCGACATTATGCAATTGGTTTTTTGGTTGCTTTCGGTGCACACCAATATTTGAGTTTTACTTAGTCGGATAAGTTTCAATGTAGGAAAGGAAACTGTGCAGAAAATTAATCGTAAGAATTTATAAATGCAAGAAATAAAAGAATAACCATCATTCTAAAGCGATTTAATACGCAAAAAAGTCTCACACAAGGTATCCTATCAGTGCACAGCGACCTTGATTAATTTTACTTACCTGATGGTCCATAGTTCATCCCTTCTATGCCAGCATTTTCTGTCATTGGCGCTTACAGCTGAAATGAAATATCCAGGCAGTCTGCGAGAGTCAAGTTTGTGATTGGACGACGCTGATGATCGCTGATTGGCTACATTTTCTGCGAGTGTGTCCTTGAGAATTCAGTCATTGTTTACATGCACTCTTGGCGGGTAAGTCACTTTCTGTGGTATCATGCACGTGTCTGCTCGTTGTTAATTGCGCGAATGATGGCAACTAATGGTTATGTCTCAGAGGCCTTTCGAACCATTTTACAAAGCCAAGATTTTGCATCTTACGATGCACTAGAAGACGCAGTTGGGCGCTTCAGAGAGGTAAGTATAGCATTTGTTGTATTAATGTGTATATGGGAAACCGGTTACCGTTTTAAAGCTGTTAGTTCTCGTAAATTTGTAGCTGGCAGCCCTAATGCGGACAGGTTTGTCATTTATAGCCGCAAATATGTCTGCATACTGGCTTCACCTGCGAAGCATGTTCAAGTCAATGTTCAGTATGCACTAAATATGTAGAGGACGCTTGGGTAGTACTGCGTTCTTCAACAATTTGTATCAGAGGCGAGGAGCCCTTGTGGTTACGTCATTCAGGATGGACCTGTTCATGTACCTGTTCAGCCTGTACAACCTAAGAAAATCAGTCCAGCCTCGCGGCTGAATGATTTCCGTATACTACGTACGTCTTCGCCTAAAAGTAAGTACATGCAAGTGTTTAAACCATTCATTACAGCTCGAGAACAAAGGAGCACCCTGTGTTCTCTGTTCAAGCGAATAATGGGCAGTGTAGCATACGACAGTTTTGAAGCCCTAATGTCGGCAGTCAGTGAATACGAGAAGGTAAAGGGTAATAATGGTGCTTTTTATATGCAGACTTCCCATTCCAACTTAAAGAGACGCCTGAGCCGTAAACTGCCGTCGGAACATCAATGCGCAGACAGTTTAAAGTTCTGATACGTCTACTTTGTCTGCTGCCATTCCGGGCAGTTCCGTAGTTGCAGCTCAAAAATAAAGTCTACGTACGTTTCTTTTGCGGCTGTTCGAACGATTTAGGTCGCTGAAATTCGGTTGTATGTCTCGTTTTTCGGCCGTTTTGCGCGAGGGCCATCTCCAGGTTAAGGTGGTGAATTTGCAACACAACCAAATTTGCAGTCAGCAAATTGTGTCTGCATTTCCGAAATTCCGTAAATTGCCGCCTGACCAGGAGAAAAGTCTCCTAAAGTTAATGGAGCAAATGAGACCATCGGCCGGGCGCCTTAAAGTATATCTCAAAAATAAGACTACCTTATTAAGACGTAAATCGAAGCCAATTGCAAAAATCAGTAATTTACCTAACTATGGGAGCAATACTAACATTTCAGCATCTACACCAGTTGTAAACACTCATGCTTTTACTTTTACAATCCCCAAAATGGCCCACAATCCACAATTTATTCACTCTAATAATACTATGAATAGCTTCTCGCAACCTTCAATGCCATTTTCGAATGCCTGTCCTCCGACAAATTATGCTGACACTTCAGCATCTATAGCAGATGTAAATACTCACGTTAGTTATTTTCCAAACCCGCAAATTGCCCAAAATCAGCACATAATCAAAACTACTAAGTATGATCATAGTCTTCCATACCCATTTGGGTCATTTTCAAACGTGCGTTTTCCGAAGAATTATGCTAACTCTTATCATAATCCTTTTTTACGACCACCTCCTACTTTTCTTTCTCCACAAAACGGGCACCCTTTCCTCAATTTTCAAACAAATCTGCTGCCATACAATAATCCTAATATATTTAACAGTTATATTTAAGCTAATTGTAGACCACATCAATCTTGCTTTCCGTCTTTTGTTTCTCCCATGCCAGTTCCCTTTCCGCCACCAAGTTTTCCTTTTTTATAAATACGGATGAGCGTAACCTGCATCTCAGGGATACGCTCAGTATAGTTTCTCTGAATGCGAGATCAGTTGTAAATAAAATGACAGAGCTCAGAACAGTAGCTTTTGAGCTTGATCCAGATGTTATTTGTATCACTGAATCTTGGGCTCACTCTCTTATCTCTGAATTAACGCTCGCTAAAGATAATTTCAGTTTGTACCGACAAGACCGCATTGAAAAACGTGGCGGTGGTTGCCTTCTTTATATCAAATCACCTTTTGTACATTTCCCGTTTCATCTGAGCATTTCATCGTTTTTGGGAGATGTTTGCTTAATTTCAGTCATCCTTCCGCACAATAAAAGCTGTAATTGGCTGTATCTATAATCCCCCATGTTATTCTGGTAATGAAAGTGCGTTCTGCGAACTGTTGGCAAAAGTTGCAGAAGCTGAAGTTGATGTAAAAATAATCATAGATAATTTTAATGTGCCAGACGTTGACTAGGAAGCAAATACTTGTCCGCCAAAATTTCAAAAATTGGTAGAAACTATTAATTTTGCAAACATTTCACAACTGGTCAGTTCAGTGACTAGAAATGAGAGCATATTAGATTTAATTTTTACAAATGACTTCCACCCTCTCTTCATGAATTTTCATCGTGATCTCTTCACAAGTGACCACGCCTTAATTCAGTGTTGTTTTCCAGTCTCTCTTTCAAAAAATTCTGAGGTAAAATGTAATTACCTCGATTTTGCTAACGCAAACCTTGAACTCATAAATGACATCGTAAGTACTCTAGATTGGCATACTATTTTTTCAACTAATGATCCAATCTTTTTCAATGAACTTTTACAAAACCTTACAAAAAAATTCAGACTTTTATCCCACTTAGGCCTATTAAATCAAATTCAGCTTCCTCTACCGTTCCAAATTTTCTCCAAAATAGACTTAAAAAATTACGGAAGTAACTTAAGGATCCGTCTAATAGCTCTTTGTCGGTGCACTTAAGGATAGCACAAATATTTGAATTAGCGCTAAAAATAAGGCTTGCACGAGATAAGCGTAGAGAGTCCCTGGCACTAAATGATGCTAACTCTTCCAAATCCGTTGCTCAAGTCTTCCGTTTTCGGTCATCCGCTAAGCTTCAGAAAGTCATTCCGCTTTTACTCGATGGTAGTAATCATTTTGTTACAGAGGATTTGGCAATCGCAGAGATGTTAAATTCCTTCTTCACCAAGTTCTTTACAATTGAGACTAGTCCAACACCCGAAATACCTCTGATGTGTAATGCAAATCTCACTTCAATTGATTTCTCACCTACAAGCATTCATAAAGAAATAGCTCGTCTCAACAATTCACATTCAGTCGTGACGGATAACATTCCAAACTCATTTATTAAGCAACTAAGATATTTTCCTCCTTTACTGAGCAAAATATTCACAATATTTCTCGAAAACGGTTTTGTCCTGATACTTGGAAAACTTCTATTGTAATTCCAGTTTTTAAATCTGGTTACAGATCTGACATTAAAAATTATCGCGGTGTTCATAAAACACCTTCTGTAGCTAAACTGTTTGAAAAATTAATCGCCAATAAAATTACAGATTTTTGCATGAGCAATCAAATATTAAATATATCTCAGCATGGTTTTTTACCGGACCTATCTTGTGAAACATGTCATATGTCTTTTCTTAATCTCCTCACTTCTCTCCATAACGATCATTTATCTGTGGTAGTCATCTATTTTGATCTTAGTAAGGCTTTTGATAAAGTACCTCATAGGAGACTACTATCCAAACTAGAGGCTATAGGATTTTGTAGTCCGCTTATTGACTTTATTAAATCATATCTTTCTAATCGAGAACAACAGATCTTAGTGGGGTCCTCATACTCTACCCTTACCGCTATTTTAAGCCGTGTCCTTCAAGGAACCGTTCTGGGCCCCTTGTTGTTCTTGCTTTCTATAAGTCACTTTATTAAGGGAAGAAGGCTTTCGCCCTTGAGCTCCCTATTCATAACCAAAATCGCATAATAGGTCCACCGTAACAATAGTACATAATACAAATGTACAAATGTAGGCTTAACATCAGCGATAAGTGTGAGCCAGTTGCAAGGTGCTGCTACTGACACTTTGTTCTTTATCTCTGCCACAGTTTCTCAGCAAATGAGAATCAAGTTTGTGTTTAAAAATGTCAACAGCACCTGAGAGGACCACATCTTTAGGGAGTCCGTTCCACGCTCCAATGACCCTCTGAGAGAAGGCGTTTCGTCGAACGTCGATACGGGCCGGTTTCCTCTGTAGTTTAAAAGGATGACCTTGCAGATGGTCAGTCCGAGCCAATTCGAAGAAATCATCAAATTCTAGGGCGCAGTCTTGGCCTCTAACAATTCGGTAGGTTTGTATGAGGTCCCCGCGGAGTTGCCTATAATTGAGAGGGAAAAGATCAAGTTCGGTCAGTCTGCCTTCATAAGGCAGATGACCAAGATTATTGATCATCTTCGTAGCCATCGCCTGCACTCATTCCAGGTGCAGGTAATCCTTCTTGAACCACGGACGCCAGGCCTGGAGAGCATACTCCAAATGGGACCGAACAAACGCTCCGTAGGTTTTCCTGAAGAGCTCCTTGTCAATGTTGAAGAATCCCCGCCTAATCGCAAACAGCACCTGTGTCGCGCGTTAAGCTGCCTTTACACACTGAGTAGATGGTTTAAGTGAGGAATTTATTAGAACACCGAGATCCTTTTGTTCGTTCACATTTGAAAGCGGGTGCCCATCGAGGAGGTATTGGAAGGAATCGTTCTCCTCATTAGTCCTTCTAGTACGGAGTCTTAAAACCACACACTTACTAATGTTGAAGTTTAAAAGCCAACGAGCAGACCAGCAGCTAAGTCGATTAAGACTCTCTTGAAGCGCTTTCCTATCGGCGTCAGACCTGATGGCTCTCCAGACTTTGACGTCGTCGGCAAACATGATAGCACTGCAACCCAGGTCGTTGACACAGTCGTTGATATAGATAAGGAAGAGCAGTGGCCCTAAGACAGAGCCTTGGGGGACGCCACTCAGAACAGATGTAGGGTTTGACTTCGAGTCACCGATGCACACAGTTTGCGATCACCCTGTGAGAAAATCTGTGATCCATGCCAGCAGGTTTCCTCTTATGCCAATTTCTGACAATTTATGCATTAGACGCTTATGTGGGACGCTGTCGAATGCCTTCTTGAAGTCCGTATAGATGACGTCAACCTTACCATCTTCATCTAGTGCGCGAGTCCACTGCTCAGTGGAGAGTAGAAGGCTGGAAAGGCAAGAATGGTTCTTTCTGAAGCCGTGTTGGAGCCCTGACAGTAGGTTGTTCTCCTCCAAGAACTCCATTGTCGTCTTCTTAATTATCGTTTCCATCACCTTACAGCAAATGCAAGTTAGGCTGACGGGCCGGTAATTGTTGACCTTCGTTCGGGCTCCGCCCTTGTATATCGGGTAAATATTTGCAATTTTCCATTCAGATGGCAGTTTTTCTAGTTCAAATGAAGAACGAAAGATATGTGCTGGGGGCTCTGAGAGTTCGCTTGCCAATTCTTTCAAGAACTTGGCTGGTATATTGTCTGGACCGGATGACTTTGCCTCTTTGAGGCTCTGCAGCTCCCTCTCAACTACAGATGTTGGAAATAGTAGCGAAAGAAGTGCTGGACCGGCGTTTGCAACAGCACTGTTGGCATTATCAAAATGAAGCTCGGTTTCCCTAGTGAATACCGTGGCAAAGAACCGGCTTCAGTACTCGGCTTTCTCGTCATTCTCAACGACTTCTCCGCCATCATCATTCTTAAGTACTGCGACAGGATCCTTGTTTTTTAATCTACTGTTAATATAGCGGAATAGAATTTTGGGCTTTTCTTCGGCCTGTTGGATGATTCTTGATTCATAGTTTTTCCTGGCCTGGCGAATTGATTTTTTTACTGCATTTCTTGCGCGTCGGAATTCCTCGAGGTGTACTGGCGACCCAGTTTTCCTGAATAACTTCCATTTCCTATTCTTCTTCTTTAGTTGCCTGTTAAGGTCTCTCGTCAACCAGGCAGGACGACTAGTCGTCTTGTGTACCTTGACCGGACAAAAGCGCTAAAGCAGATCTAATGCAACCCTCTTGAGTGATTTCCAATCCTCGTCCGGATCCCCCTTGAGTAGGCAGTCCCAATTCACGGTCGATAGTGCATTGTTCATTGAATTGAAATCTGCCTTCCATATGTTTGGCTGGTCCTCCGTTTTCCTCAGCCGTTGAGTATGGAGTGAGTAATCCCACATTAGCGTCGTATGATCACTCTTACCGAGCGGAGCACTTGAATGAACTTCATCTATGTAGGATGAATCCTTCGTGAAAATGAGATCCAACCAAGTAGCCCGCTGGTTTTCTCGAAATCTGGTTATGCCCTTAACGTTCTGAACTAGAGACAGGTCAAGCGTGAGATCCATTAATTTGGAACTAAAGGAAGTTGACGCCGCCTCAACTGTCAGGTTGTTCCATTCAATTGCAGGGGCGTTGAAGTCACCAACGATGAGAACCTCCTGGTGGCTAGCAGCTTCTTTCACCAGACCAAGGAGTGAGTCGTCGGCTCCGCTCAGAATGTTTGGTGGCCGGTAAACGGCCAGGAATTCAAGGTTCTGTGAATTCGCCTTCTTGATCTTTAACCAGATGGACTCATACTCCAGGGCTAGAGTGTGTTCTCTTTCTACGAGAGAGATTTCAGTTCTGACATACACGACAACCCCACCTTTTTGTCGGTTTTGGCGGTCTTTGCGGAAAAGCTGGTATGCTGGAATCGAAATCTCCGAATCCGCGATTTCTGCTTTTAGCCATGTTTCCGTTATGGCAACTACATCAGGTTTCCGCTCCGAAAGTACTGCCTTGAGTTAATCAATTTTTGAGGGAAAACTTTGGGCATTAGTGTAAAGAAAGCTCAATTTAGACTTATTCACCACTTTATGCAGGCGGTTGCCTCTTGCGTGAGATTGCATGCAGGGAGCTGTCGGTGCTGATGGAGACGGACTGTTTTTTATCCCGACTAGGCTGTTAGTGTTATCGGCTTTCTCCAGAGGAGTGACCTCGGGACATGGACGATCACCCCGTTCAGAATTCGAAGATTGCTCTCGCCGAGTTCGCATCTCCTGTGGAGTTCTACTTTTAGCAATCTACATTTCTCCCGCTCCGCGGGGGAAAAATCCCACTGAAAAAAAAAACCGTCGGGTGTGAGTATCTAAGTATTGGTTTCCTGCTTAACAATAGCTAGACCTCAGCCTCACTCTTCAGAACAACCTTCAACGGTCTTGGTTGGCGTTGTTCATCTTTTGAGTCTGTTATACGGCCCCTTCGGAATGCCTTTAGAACTTCGACTTTCTCCTTACCCTTTAAGAGAAATTTCAGATATTCTTTAAATAACTTCCTGTCCTCTTCTAATCTTGATTTCGGGGTATCGGAAGTACCTTCTGTCATGCCTTTTATGACTATGCAGTTTATACGAGTGGTACTCACCTTCCGACTGTCATCCCCTTCTGCTTCTCTAGGGTTTGTTAGGGCATATTCGCTTCGAGGTTCAGCGCTCCTGTTCGTTTTGGCCTGCGAAGGTGCCCTTTTTGTTTGGCTCGTGCTCAATCTCTGCCAACTTATGTTAGCACTTGGGCTTGGTCGGCCTTTTTTGGGAGCCCGAGAGCGCTTCTTCGTTCTCTTGGAAGCCAGTGGGTTGACCGTTTCCCCTGTCCATGGCAGACAACCAACTCCGTCAAGCACCCTGGCTGCCGGATCATTTTTGTGCTTAGACACTTCGGCGAGGGATTTTGTTTCTCCGTACGTTAGGTTTCCTCGCTCAAGTTCACGCATCGCCGGTTTCTCCTCACGAGGGAGAAATAGAGAAAAAATTTTCAGCTCCTCCATCTCCACTCTAAGACTATTAACTACCTTCTCAAGGTTTGTAAATTTGTTCAAAAGGGTAAAATATGATACGGAGGCTTCATCTTCATGAGTTACATCCCTTAAACTTTTACGACTTTTAGTTCGCTTGGCAGGAGGAGATTTCAAAGAACTTCTAGATCGAGTTTCCGTAGTTACTAAGGGATTTTGGAAACCATCGGAGCATCCTGTGATGGCGGAGTGAGATAGGCGTTCGACTTCTACGTGGGGGATCTAGGGTTCGAATCCGAGCGGTGACGTAACTTTTTTTCCTTGTTGCGATGATGTCGGGATTTCGAATGAAGGCAATGGCGAACATTCCTTCCCGTCTTCCAAAGCTGTATAGCACATAGTTTCAATTTTTTCTGTCACAATCTTTTCACAACAGACCGTTAATGAATCAAATAATAAAGTGGATTGCTTTTTGGCTGTTAATAACCGATTTTGATTGCTGTCATCCTGTGCCTTCGTGGAGGAGTTGATTAGACGCTCAACTTGGTGTTCGTAAATTGAGTCTACTGAACTCGAGAGACTTTTAGCCCTTTTAGCGGGGGTGATTTCATCGCATCAATCTTGCGACTTCTGCCCTCGAAATTGCGACTAGGGGTTTTAAACCAAATTAAATTAGAGTTGGCAGTCGACGCTGGTGGTGTAGTGGTAACGACTGATACCGACGAACGACAGGTTTTGGGTTCGAGTCCCTCTCACGCCGTTACTTTTACAAGCTGATCTACACGTTTATTTTTGTCTCCCATAATAGATCAGACTGACAATAAACGATATTAAAGCTCTATGCAATATGTCTAAAGCGTTCAACTGTATGAAAAAGGTTATTGAAACGACTCCGCCGTTTGTAGAGAGCTGGAATCCGGGAGAATTGTTGACAGAAGGCAGTGACTGAGATGATGCTCGTTTTGACTAATGTCCTGTCGTGTCTTCTGAGGCTGGAGTTATTGCGAAAGTGAATCCAATCGCTAACAACGAAAGTCCGCCAGAGGGCAAGGTGAACCGAAATCCCGAAAATAATATTTCCCACGAAGGACGAGAAATTGAAACCGCAATCTGTCAGGCTATCTCAACCAACGCAATACGAAGAGCTTGTGAAAACTATTAATTCAAACGATATGGTTTCGTACGGTCAACAGAAAGAACTGCTGTCCTCTCGGCGTCGTTGCGATTGCGCAAACGAAATAGTCCAAAGAAAGTTTGCGTGGAATGGTGATGGTTCCGTTTTCCGTTGTGGAAAATGCTGCAGGAAAAATCTATAAGGTGGATGAGGCAGAAGGTAAGGGCAATCTTGTCACTAATGGTATGTGTTATTTAGAGGAAAACCGCGATGCGTGCGAGCCGGCGGTAGACAAGCGCCTGCATGCAAACAAATTTCTGTCTTTTTACGAAACCGCAAATTCAGACCAGGAGAAAATGCGTGGCGGACGCGCGGCGGCAGGTGAGAATCATTTTCCAAATCACCAGGGCCGGGCAAAATTCCTGCACTATCACTAAGAGAATTAGCTTACGAACTATTCAAACCCCTGGCTGCCATCTTCCAGAAATCTTTTGACGAAGGCGAACTCCCAGAAGAATGGAAGTGGGCAAACGTCGCCCCGATCTATAAGTGAGGTTCACGACTTGATTGCGCAAATTACCATCCTGTCAGTATAACTTGCATCGCGTGCAAAGTAATGGAGCGCATTATTAAGAAGCATTTCATATATTTCCTCAAAAGCAACAAAATACTATGTGATGGACAGCAGGGCTTTCGCCCAGGACGCTCTTGCCTCACAAGTGCTCTTTACTCACAGGAAAAGTGGACAAAGGCCGCAGATAAAGGCTATCCAATTGATGTCATATTCTTCGACTTCAAAAAAGCCTTCGGTAGTTTACCACACAGGCTTCTTCTGCAGAAGATTTGGGACTTGGAAATTCAAGGAAAAATGTATAAATGGATCAGTAGTTTCTTGTCCCTCAGAGAACAGAGGGTCGTTGTCGGAAATTCAACCTCAAAATGGACAAAGGTCGAGAGTGGTGTACCACAAGGCTCAGTTTTGGGTCCACTGCTATACCTGATTTACGTAAGCGACTTCCTCAATGAGCTAGCTTGCGCAGCTGTCGTGTTTGCGGATGAAATAAAAATATGCGCTGAAATTAGGTGCGCTGGACTTCTACATTCAAGAAAACTTTCACGAATTTGTCGTGCTGACTTGGTGTAATCTCTCTTCTGCTCTGACGGCATTCCCAGATTCTGAATACTGTGCTAGGCTTCATACTCCGGAAAGTAGGGCTAAAGCTACAGCCTAAAATCAACTTATTTCAGCTTTTCAATCTCCAGATAAATTAATGTCTTTTCGGGGTACATATCAGTATGTTTTTAGGATTATAGGAATAGATCGAACTTGTAAGTGTCCGTCAACCACTGCAAAATATCCCCTTGCTGCCGACAGCAGACTTGAGTCGTATAAATTGACGTTGTAACTTACCATAATTACAGGCCATAGGCTCCAGGTACTAGTTGAAAGGTTCGGACACGTGTTTCGCTGATATTCTGCTGCTGCGTGACACAGTTGCGAGGAATCGGGATCATCAGTGGGTCCTTTCGCTTTCCCTGTCTGCTCTCTGGTTGGTATACCGGTTTTTTCTGGGCCTTTTAGCTTGTGCGTAGGCTGTTATCATGGTAAGTTGAAAAAATCAGCTAATTATTCAGCCGACAATGAGGAACGGTTCGCCGACACCTATTTATCCGGTGAAGATTACCGGACACATGTGTAGGTTCGGCCACTGTAATCGGTGATGTCTACTATTTGCCCGAGAGCAGGGACGGTGACTGTGGCCAGGTTTAGGGAAAGTAGACGAGCCGTCATTTACTCCACTCTAAACCTTTATCCACATTGAACCTGTGACAAGACAAAGTCAAGATAACCGAGCAAGAATCAGGGTTAAGCCGCTTTCTCCAGATGCAGCCAGAAGCACCACCTAGGTTAATCTTTAGTGACAGTAGACTTTGTGCGGTACTACTGTACGGCCTACCCTCACTCACCTAAAGTAGGTGTCTAGCTTGACTCTAAGAAGCAAGGGCTCGTACTGCAACTACCACTACTGCTACTTATACTACTTACTAGGGTCTTGCTTAATCATAGTATTTGCTGGTACTATTACTGACTGTTTTGTAAGTCAGAAATGACGCTGATTAAAGTCAGCACTGGGTTTATATCCCCTCAATCTTGGTAAGAAGTCTAGCAGTACTGGCGCTGGCACTGACGCCTCCATTCGTCAGAGGTGACGCTGAGTAAGCCAACGCTGGGGCTCATATCCCCTTGGTCCCAACAAGGTGTGTGTATCTGACTTTGATCATACATGCTTGGGGTCCTGAGTGCAGCACCGTTTGCTTTGGTTTCCACACTCTCAACTCTATCCATCGAGCTGCATGAACTTAGATACTGCTGCTATAGGTACGCGCTTACGCTAAAAGTGCTAATTTCTAGTAAGCATGCTTACTAAGGCCAGAAGATGGTATACTATAAGTACTGCCAGTGTGTGCTTTTAAAGGAGTCGCACCCAGTATACGCCCCCAGTCTGTGTGAAGTAATAGTAATTAGCATTTGGATAATAATAGAGCGTATGCAAAGAAATGTACAATTCCTACCATGCTCTTTTGTCATGTATTTTGCCGTCTATAGGCCTACTACAGCATCCATCTGTAGCTATGACTTGACAGAACGCCAGCTCATATCCCCTTGATACCAGCGGGAAGTGTGATTGTGGGTTAAAGCTATTCCAACTAAATACCCACCTTCAGTAGCTGTGAAGCCAGAGTTATTTATGTATATGCATATGTATATTATATTTAAGGGTTACAAGCAAGAAATGCCCTTGACGACCCTATTAATGTAAAGCAAACAAGGTTGTTCTTACCGTTAATGTGCAGTCGGGGGGAGCACATATGATATCATGACAGAATTTCGAGTGAATTTTCATGGAAAAGAATGAAAACAGTCTAAAGCCAGAAAATTTGTCCACAGTGCTGGCAGTAGGAAATCTTGTTGTGAAAGTCGCCTTTTGTCAAATAAAATCACATTGAGTCTTCGTTTAAATTCCGCAATTGTGTCAGCGGAAACCGTTTCACTTGGTAGCAAGTTCCAAGGCCAGACCACGCGTTGACTAAAGAAATATTTTCGAAGTTCTAATCAGTACGCTCGTTTTTGACCTTGTAAGGATGGCCACGCAGATAAGTAGTGGTAGCTAATTGGAAGAAATCCTCCAATTTTAGGGAGCAAATGTGGCCCCGGATTATCCGGAATGTCCAGAGCAGGCTGCACTGAACGTTCCTGTAAGACAAAGGAAAAAGGTCAAGTTTGATCAATCTCTCCTGATATGGTAAGTCCCTGAGACCATCGACCATCTTTGTTGAGTAATGAAGTTACAGCCGGTTAAATTCTAAGGTAAGCTAGATTAGATTATATGTAGCTAATAAAGCAATTTTACGGCTGCGGTTAAGAGGACTAGGACATAATCAAATAATTAAAAATAAATTAGCTTACGCACGTCCTAAACTTTCATCCGGACTGATTTCTAAGACACCTTGGGAGAATCCACGTCCGCAAGGCAGATTTGACTATCATCAACGGCTTGAAGTGGACAGACAATAGTCGTGCTCCTTATCGTGTGCCTAGAGTCAATTACGATTGTGTGGCGATCGTGACCCGCTTCAAGGGTGGGCGGCACTTGTTTCGCCTTAGGCGCTTCCACGCTCCTATGAACACACGGCGCCTTCCTAACTGTTGTTACAGGGCGATTAACACTTGAATGAGTAGATCGGGTGTGCTACGCCGGGGGTGTGCACCCCCAACACTAACACATAACACTGAAGGCCGACTACCCTCCTCATTAACCTCTGCCAACTCTTCTCCGTAGCAAACTTCAATAAATCAACGTGGTGCGGCTTTTTTTCTCAAAAAGCATTAGAGTAAATGATCAGTCTTTCCTTTGCCAGATAGATACGTTACTGTATATTTCCATTACCCTGCCTGTAACGTGGCAATAAATAAATCAATAAAGTTAAATTAATAGTTATTTCATAATCATTATTGGAATAGAACCACAAAATCAGATTTGCCTACGAGCATGGTTTGAATTTTAAAAAGTCCTACTAGGCTTCTTTGCCTAATCTATTTTTGGTGACACAATTGTCTAGCATGAAAATATTAGTGAATCATTATTTTCAATCATAACTTAAAAGGCCATCTTCTCTTTAGTTTTAAATAGGAAACAATCTAAAATTTGTTTCGGACTGGATAGTTATCATGTCACATTCAACTCTTCACAATGCCATTCTGTATCGCGAACGCTTTATCTCCGTGGATCAAACATAAGTTCCTTTTCTTGATTATGGTTTCCGAAGGCGCATTCCCAAACGATTTATTATAACCTTGGATGTGCCCACATTGACATTGGTTATATCCCCCAGTTGCGTGTTAGGTAAGGAAATCAGAACAGGATAGCAGATAATAGTTTACTGTCACTAGTTCTGCTTGTTCATCAGCGTTGTATTCGGTGTGTCTGGCAACTTGTCCTGCGTCCATCAGCAGCGTGTGTTCTGTCGTCGGTCTCGGCAAACAGAGTCCCATGTCTCCAGCAGCAGAATCGTGTCACTATCAGCAGAGTCTTGCGTCCCCAGCAGCAGTGTCTCATGTCCTCAGCAGCAGAGTGCCTTTCTGTTCGCCAACTCGCTATTTTAGGGCTAGCGGCTTTTGTTCCCTATTGGCTCCTCCGCAGGCAGCCATCATGTGGTGTCTTTAGGATGGCATTTGAAGTCCTCAGTGACGAGCGCGTGTGCATGCGTCCTATCGTGGCCCCTCGCCATGCATGACCACAGAACCCGGTCGGCGGATATCCCTGCATCCTCGCGATTCAGCCCTTTGAAGGTCGCGCGTGTTTTTCCGTTCTGCTTTCACCCGCTGGCTTGTCGCTTCCTTTCCTCTCGTACCCTCAGGGCGGCCCGAGTGATGACTCACGTGCTGGACTGTCCTAACAAGATTCGCATCAGTTTGATTAGGATACATCAAATCTTTTAGATTTTCTCATCTGCGGAAAAATTATGGAAGGTCCAGTGTGCTCTATGGGTGGAGTGGGAAAGCCAACAATGTCTGTGAAGGTTTTCAGTAGGGCACGATTCTGAACACAAAGTCTTCGCATTGCAGTTCAAATTCGAAAAGCTATAAACCTGAAATAAACAAGGCTGGACACGTCATACACAGAGTTTTCTATCGAGTGTATTATAATACGCTGCTTCACACTTCAGTGAGGCTGGATGCTGTTTTTAGGAAGACTGTGTAGTATAACCCTTGCCGTAACCGAAATGACATGCAACAACGAAGGGCTTGGCTTCCTGAATACACATAGCAACAGAAATGAGGCCCATGCTGGGGAACCATCTACATCGGCCGTCCCGAGCTCGAGTCACACAGAGGCCAAAATGACAAAAACTGTAGAAAAAGTCTTCCAACACCCACAGGGACGACAGCACTGTATTATTGTCCAGGGCCTAGAAGAATGTACTTCAGTCAGTTCAGACCATAACGCGGAGGACATGGCATCCTACAATCGTGTTCTAAACGATCTGTTCGAGCCAGGTTTGGAATTTTCAGTTTTGAAATAATTTCGGATCGGAAAATAAACTGAAGAGGCCACAAGTACGCCGTGACCACGACCTCTCAAAATTTCGATGCAAAATGACAAACACGTTTAACTGATCCTATCAAAAAAGACCAGCCTTTGCCAGTCACACAAATAAGTTTATCAGCCGGAGTACTCTCTAGCAGAACGGCTCAAACGTCGGCAACTTGTGGTAGAATTACTTTTGAGAAGAAAAAATGGCGATACCAGCCTGGAAATCTCGGACGGGAAGATTATTAACAGGAATATGAGGTTCTTGAACCAACCGATAATACTTCGAACAATGGCCTGAGCGTAGCTTACACAGCCGCAGTCAAACGAAGTTCAAATTCCACCGAGACAAAATGCACCAAAAATATGTCACTTAAATTCTTCTACACCAACGCACAGAGTCTGTTGTCCAAGTTAGATGAACTGAAACCTGGCTGTCTGAAAACGTGGATGACCTTGAAGTGGCACTACCTGGCTTTCATCTGTTTTGGAGAGATAGAAGAGGGTGCCCAGGAGGAGGAATTATAACTTACGTCAAACATGGACTGCTAGTCTCGGAAAAAACCAGAGCGGTTTCATTGCAGTACCGAGGCCATCGGACTTACTATAAAGGTACCGAAATCACCCAGCCTGGAAGTTCTGACCGTGTACCGTCCGCCTAGACATGATCATGAGACTGACACTGGTCTACCAGAAGAGTTAGCGAGATTAGCTGCTCGGCCCGACGTCTTGATTATAGGAGACTTTAATGCCCCGCTTATCGATTGGGGTTCAACATACGCACGAGGTCCAGAGCAAGCATTCGACTGACGTTTACGAGCTCTGACACTTAATGCATCTCTCAGTCAACACGTTCTATTTCCCATCAGGATGCGTGAGGGGCAGCAATCAAGCTGCCTAGACCTGGTTCTTATGAAATTGCTGGACAGTATCGACGAGGTGTAATCTCTACCTCCTCTATGTAAAAGTGATCACGTCGTACTTAATTGGGAACATTCTCTATTTTTGGTACCCGAACAACCCAACAATGTTAGAAGGAATATTAAGCGTGGTGACTTTGATCAAATGAAGGCCGATATAAACAACAGGTTTTTTACCCGCCGATTGGAAATCCACACGGATCACACCGTTGTATAAAGGCGGCAGAAAGTTTGCTGCAAGCATTTATAGACCAATCAGCCTCACTTCGATCTGTTGCAAGATTATGGAAACAGTAGTTAATTGAGAGCTGATGCGCTTCTTAGAGTAGCATAACCTTCTATCGGATGCGCAATATGGGTTCCGCAGAGGCAGGTTCTGCGTGACGAACCGGCTCTATTGTTTTGAATGCTGGACTCGGGCAGTTGATGGAGAAAATCCGCTTCATGTAATCTACATCGATTTCAAGGAGGCTTTTGAGAGCATCCCACATCAATGATTTCCGCACAAACTCAGCCAAATAGGTGTTCGCGGAAATCTGCTGAAGTGGATTCAAAACTACTTACTTGGCCGCTCCCAAACTGTCCTGATTGGTGACCAGTAGTCGGCAGACGTTGCAGTCGAGAGCGGTGTCTCCCAAGGCTCAGTCCTGGGCCCTATACTGTTCGTTATATATGTCAATGACTCCGTCCGTGAACTGGACTGCGATGTGGCTATTTTTGCCGATGACATTAAGATTTGGAACGTCATTGGCAATTCAGCTGACGAAGAACGTTTGTAGATAAACCTAAACCATCTTCAAACTTGGTCTCAAGACTGGCTTTTGCCGTTTAACAAAAACAAATGCAGTATCCTACGAGTTGGCTGACCCAGCTCTCGGAAACCCATGGTTTACAGCCTAAATGGCATCCAACTGCAAGAAGTGGACGCGCAGAAAGATTTGTGAGTATGAATCTATACGTCTTTCAAGCCCTCGCTGCACTGCGCAAAAGTAGCCAAGTCTGCGATGTCCGTCCTGTATCTTGTCAAAAGGGCTTTCTGTGCCTCTGATAAAGACTGCTTTGCTAAAGTCTTTGGAAGATTTGTGCGGCCGAAGTTGGAGTTCGCAATCCAAGCATGAAAACCCTGGACCGCGAAAGACCTAAATTCCCTAGAGAAGGTCCAAAGGCGCGCGCCCAAACTGGTTACCGGTCAGAGCTTTTTACCCTACGAAATACGTTTAGCTAATCTCGATCAATTTCCGTTCAGTTGCAGACAGCTACGTGGTGATCTGATGCAAGCATTTCGTATAATGCGTGGGCAGGACTGTTGTCTTCTACCTGGCGACTTCTTCGAGTTAGCAACAAGGACGAACTTAAGAGGGCACCTGTTCAAACTACGCTCAACAGGGGCCAGACTAGACACACGCAAGTTCTGCTTTGGTAACAGAGTAGTTGAATTTTGGAATGCTCTCCCGAGGATATGGTTATGTCCCCATCTGTGGATGCATTCAAGAGAAATTTAGATTTGCATACCCAAAATACCCACTGAAATTAGACCTGGCGAGACTTAAATTATACATGAATATAAACATACTACTCACTGATTTTCAATAATGTGTTAGTATGAATAACACGAAAAGCAAGTGTCGAGTCCACCAAACGTTGTGATCCAAGGCTACGCGGATTTGTAAAACTTTTCCCAATTCAGGCATGGAATGCTCTGACCGCGGACATCGTCATGTCGGCATCTGAGCACACGTTTACGGTTAAGTCACACCAATCTGTAGACATGTTTATGATACGATTAATTTAGACCAAATAGCCACTGAGCCCGCGAAAATAAAATGCCAGTTGCCAAATGCAAATTGCAGAATAATCACATTATAAAAAACATGCTACTCGCTACTTATTAGTAATATGTTTGTTTAGAGAACTACCGATTCCATTTCTTCTGCCAATTAGTAGGCAGACTCGTTAAACCACCAAGGGTGCACGATGGGCGCATCGCCGACACTCGATAAGGTTCACGTGACCTCCGCAAGCTTCTCTTCGTGGGACCCTTGGTATTATGGCGAAAACCGCGATGGACTCTCCCTGACATTCTTCAAACACTCTTAGCACAGGCCATCCGCTTCAAATATACTCTGTACCCAACCACTTCCACCCACACCCCCGGGCTACAGTTTTTCTCCTTAAATCTCTCAAATGGCATTCAAACCCCTAGACTTCTGAACAATGCCCAAGGAGTTTTTTCACTGTCGGCCCTCCCTTACGCAAATTCAAATTACTGGCAACGCCACTGTTCTGAAGTGTTCTGCAGATCAAATGCATTGAAAAAACTATCCTGTACCAATAGGGAGTTCAAAGGTATTTACCTTTTTTTCCCTCAATAAAACCTTACCTGACCTGACCTCTAAACCACCGACAGGAAGTTCAAAATGCCCGAAAAACTGACTGAAAGTTCAATTCATAAAGTTGCACAAATAAAGCTTTTCTCATTGACTGTAGCAATCAAAATACTATTTGCAGATGGCATGTGAAAAGAATGTGCGTTTCCTGGCCGAGATTTAACTGTTGCCTGCTCTATTGCGTAGTGGCTTCTGCTTCCCATCTCTTGGGATTGGAGATTCTGACAAAAAGTTTTGACTATATAATGCAATTTGCTTGATGCGTAAGTTGCCAATGTGGAATTGAGTAAGACTTCCGCTCCAGTGTGACCTGTGTCGCCATTTACCTAGACGGCTCAATAATGAACGGCCCTTTAAGGAGGCATATTTACGGGTGTCTGCAGTTTCGAAGGATTGCTGAATACATCCTCGACTCAAAACGTCATACACGAAATAAGCCTCACCGGTAAGGTAAAACCGAAGACTAAAGGCTATATTCACCGAATATGTTCAGTTGTTTCGGTGGTATAATGGAGTTTTAAGACCCCCCTTGTAATTTCATGTTGGTTGTTGCAACTTAGTTCTAGTTGCTAGTTCGTCTTACCGAACATAGTGCAGTTGCAATCGTTGTGCGTGTCATAACTTAGAATGAAGCAAAATTAACTTTCTAGTAGATCAAAAGTTGGCCTAACGCCTTTAAACGTCATATTATTGTTACCAGCGATCATATAATAGACCACTTTTAACATCGATAATCGAAACCTGCCCTGGTTTCGACGCTCGCGTAGGGCAACTTACTTATATTCCATTCCCATACCACTTATGTCAATGGTTCATCATCAGAGTAAGAATTTAACTAGCCAGACGAAAAAAATAATCTTCAACTTTCTCAATTAAACTGCCAGATTTCTAGAAATAAATGGAATAACTATTTTGCGGGTTTTAATGCGCCTGAAGTCGGGAGCGCTTTTTGGAGTCAACACTAGAAAATGCTCCCAAATTGTCTGCTAAGATTCTCTTCGCAGGTTTCGGTACACCTACATCTCTTTTGCGCCCGCAACATATGTGTGTCGCCTGCCCTCATGTCCAAAGGACGCACTTACGAAAGCCGCCCTGTACCTGATTCAGAGGATGCTCTTCACCCCTTGGCATGGGCCGAGAGGCTGTTCGATCTGAAAAAACTGCGAAAAGACTTCAAACCCTGTAAAGAACCTTCACCAGTTCTCATGGTCTGCCGGCTGAAACCTTGGAAAGGCATCCACTTTTACGAGAAGGGTTTTTTAGAAAAATATGGCATGGGACCGTCAACTAAGGTATATCCTTTATAATGTCTTACAAAAAGATGCACAAATGGGTTTTAGTTAAGAATACACCTCATGTAGTAAAAGAGTTAGATAATATCAAGCATCTTGTTCGAGTACAGCCAGTTGAGTTTCCGGACGGACTTCCTTCATCCCAAGAAGATCTACTCAATTTCCGCCTTCTGCCTAATGGAAAATTCGTGCGTAGAGGCAATTCTCCTTTCCGTCGCGGAAGCTATTTGGATCTGTCATCCGATTCGGCGATGGACGCATGCCGAAAAATTTCCTCTTCTATGGAGGTCAACCAGGTTAGTGTTTTTGATGGTTTTGCTGTCGCACCTTTATTCATGTTTTAATAAGTACAGCCTGAATCGTTATATCATTCAAAACCGGCACTCAGTCGATTTCCCTCTTATGTTTACGATTAACCCCTTTTAGTTTGTGTTCTAAGCTGTTCACGCCGCTATATTCACGTGTGTTTATGACCCTGTCTCCAAGCAAAGTTTACCAGTTTTTATTTAAACTCGAAAATTGGTGTTAAATAGCTTCTATTGCCTAACTTCATCAATATTTTGTTTTGTAGCTCACTCTTTTTGACGCAAATCCTAAGTATCTGAGTCGAGACTATCTCAGGCAGTGGCACAATCAGCGATGGGAGCAGAACAAACTGTTTTCGGAATTCTTCACTTCCCATTACAAATATCGGCTCAATCAAGATGGCCAAGAATACCGATACAGTGGATTATGGCGTTTAGATGATGCCATGCGGCAGTCTATTAGACAACGCCTTAATCCTGACAGGACGTACAAGCCCAGAAACAATTCTAGGTTTGAAGCTGACTGGAATACTTATCCTTGGTCTTTCTACTGACCGAATTTTTACATATGTTCAACGTGTGCTCATATATTTAACTTTTCTCTGTATAATTCTGCATCATGCTTTTGTTTTGCTTTGTTGCTTTAAACTAGCAGTGCATAATGAGTTGATTTTATCCGACAAAATGGTCAATTTTTAGTCGGAGCGTAAAGCACAGGCGTTTGGTGGGTCGACCTACGCACTTCCTAGAATAAGTACAGTTGCCCCATTAACGGCCTTCTTGTTTCTCCAAGTTTAAATGCTTAAAGTATGAGTTACTGGTTCAAATATGATGTTCTTGCTTTTCACCATTCACCATTCATTCTCCTTTTGGGCCGTGGTTTTCAATACACTTCCTGGACTATACCCTTAATGCACTAACTAAAGTATTCAGTTACATCTAAAGCCTTAGGCATATGTCTTTAATTTGCTGCGTTTCAAAAGTTAGTGTCCCCTAGTCCACTGCACTCTGCGCAATTCAAGTCTAGCACAAGAGCACACGATTTTCGATGAAGTATACTTTGGAATGATGAAGTCTGTCCCCACTAATATTGACTTCATTACCGTATTCCTTAAATACTAAGGACAGTTGTATAATGCCTAGGTGTCACTTACAGATGTGGGACTTTGACCGGATTGACCGGGGCGGTAATCTGTCCAATTGGTCATCAAATTTACTACATTGGTATTATTACGGAAGCCGTCGGGCCATTACGCGAGTAAGCGAATTCAGTTTTTTGCTGTTTTCTAATCCAGAATGATCGAATTGATTTGTCCCTCATATTTAAGGATCATATGCCCCCCATTATTTAATTTCCATTCGGCCATTGTCGCTCTGTGGTGATATCGCAGCACAAACTTATCCCATGTAAAATTTCGGTGTTATCCCCTTTTCCATTTTCAGTAATATTGTTTCATCTTTATTACCTAAATTGGGAGCATGAGTGCTTCAAACGGATGTCC
>JAYGXS010000366.1:0-29361 GCA_036362985.1 Ligula intestinalis
CTCAAAATCAATGCTATACTACTAGAGGCAGATCAGGACGATTAGGTTTGCTAAAAAAGCTGTTACAACTATGTGAGCAGTGTTTTAGTTCCCTTCTTTATGGGTTGGAATTGGAGTTTAAATAGTCAGTACCCCGAACTTGGAGAATAAAATTGGCCTTGGGTAAGGCAGGCTGAAGATGCATTAAATACCTCGTATTAAATATCTAACAGGGGAGTGTAGCAGGGATGATTTCAAAGAAGAGAAAACTGTCCGGAGCTATAATGGCGAGTAATGGTGACCGCGCGCAATTCTAGGACAGGTAGGCAACAGTAACTGTTCAGGTTTTTAATCTCTAGAGAAATTAATTTCTGATCGCGATATATATCAGTGTATATAAGGTCCATAGGTGAAGACGACATTGTAAGTGTATATTTGTGTTGAAATCCGTCAACCCCAATGAAATATACACCTGCTGCCACAGGACAGTCTTAAGTAGTAAAAATTGACGTTGTGACTTACCATACTAACATGGGCCTTTTAGCAAGTACCTAGTCTGTTAGTATGGTGAGTCACAACGTCAACAGTAACTGTTATCGCCCCGGAAGTGAGCGCACGTCCCCCAAAAGAGGGCGGGATCTTATTGCCGTCGTCGACCCCAGCCTGGTAATGCAGGAACACAAACCGCACACGGGGTAGCTATGGTGATTAGTAAATTAAATCGATAACGAGGATGACTTCAGCCCCGGATACCACCGGTGCGCGCTGGTAGATGTGTCTTTTTGGTCTGGCATTTTGAGCGATGGCCGGCTGCCCAGGATTAGGTGGACCGCTGGCGTCGCCTATTATCGCCTCGGACAACCACCACTGCAGTTATGCAGACGGTGGCTAAGCGGGGAAATGGGTGTAACCCGCGGTCGAAATAGTGATCCGTGCGTCAAGCGAGAGGCTAATGCGTGTGTTGGTTTGGGGGCTGGCACCTGTGACCCCTGCGCCTTGTAATGCGAGCTGTTCAGAGGACCGTAGCTCATAAAATCGAATAGCTGAATTCGGTACCTTAGCCAATGTTGTGTTAGTTCGACCATCGCAAGCGAAGATGTCCACCATTTACTCAAGAGTAGAGGCGGTGACTGTGGTCAGGTATAGTGATAGCAGGCGCGCCGCTACCTTCTCCACTGTAACCCTCTCAACTGTGTTTAAACGGCGATAAGACAATTCGAGATGGCCGCACAGAGAGAGGGCGTAGGCCACAGCCGTAAACACCGCCTAAACTTAGTATATAGTGACAGTAGACTTTGCGCCGGTACTACTGCACTGTCTACTCTCACTCACCTATAGTAGGCGTCTAACCTGATTCTAAGAAGCCAGGCCTCGTTCTGCTAAACAACCACTACTGCTATTTCTAGTGTTACTGCTAGGGTGCATCTGAGTAATATTGACACTGGTTAAAGTCAGCGCAGGGCTCATATCCCCTCAAACCTAACAAGAAGTGTAGTATTATTGGCGCTGGCACTGGTGCCACCACTTGTCAGCGTTGACGCTGACTGAGCCTTCAATAGGGTTCCTGTATCCTTGATCTGAATAAGGAAGGTGAATCTGGGTTTAAATGCTTCGGGGAAGTACAGGCTTGGGGAGCTGAGCAAAGCTGTGCTTGCCTTGGCTTCCGCACTCTCAGCTCGAGCCCTCGAGCTATGCGGAATAAGACGCTGTTGCCATAGGTGCTTGCATATGATACGAGTGCTAATTCTAGCAAGTATACTTACTGAGGCTAGTAGATAGTATACTTTAAGTACTGCCTATGTATCTTCTATTTAAGGAGACGCACCCAGTATGCACTCCCCTGTCTGTATGAGGTAGAAGTGATTAGCATTTGGATAATAATAGAGCTGGGTGTCCTGAGCAAAGATGCATACGCCTTGGTTTCCGCACTTTAAACTTGATCCATTGAACTGTACGGACTAAGAAGCTGCTGCTATAGGTACGTGCCTATGCCAGGAGAACTAGAGCCAGCACGGGGTTCTTGTCCCCTCAATCTCGACAAAAAAGTGTCGCTAGCACTGACGCTGCCATTTGTCAACGGCGATGCGGGCTGAGCCAACGCTAGGGCTTAAATCCCTTTGCTCTCAGTAGGAATGTGAGTCTGGGTTTAACTATTTCGGGTAAGTACACGCTTGGGGCCTGAGCAAGCTCTGCTTGACTTGGTTTCCGCACTCTTATCTCAAGGGAAGTAGTTCCACTGGTTGGAGTTTGGTCTGGGGCCGTGTTTCCTTGATCTCTAGTGTACTACTGTTGAAAGTGTTATTCTAGGGGGCTAATTCTAGTAACCATACTTTCTAAGACCCGTAGGTGGTAGACTACCATGCGGCCTGTGCATACATGTGAGACATTTTAGTGTAGTGTGCAGTTATAGACCTATTAGGGGATATTAGTCAACTCAAGGTTTGGGAAAGGTTTATCCAACAAGAGCTGCGGATTTGTCATGCATTTAGGTGTTAACAAAGTGACATGTGCCACTTGTCAGGATACTTCTGCCAGAAGTGCTGTGTCTAGGCTAAAGTGCTGGTTCTAGTAATCATACTTGCTAAAACCTGTACATGCATGTAGAAATGTTGGAATTTTAGTAACAGTAAGGTTAAAGAATGTGTATTTGATGATAGCTTAATATCTGCCACCAATAAGCGCTCAAATTTCGGACTTTTTTAACATCTACAATGTCTAGTTTTAGCTCAGAAGTTGCGGAGCGCCGTCTGTCTAGTTGGAAGCAAGATTCTCCAGCAGTCCACTAGTCATGGAAGCTTGGCAACTTCCCTTATCAGCACTAATGGTTCAGAAATATGATGTTCATCCTATTTCATATCAATTCAGTATAACAGGTGGGAATATTAGTTTATCAGCTGAGGTGATTCTGTCTCATACGGCAGGTAAGGTTTTTAACTAGCTTCGCACTGTTACTGGTAGGACTCTTGCTTCTACTGTTAGTTCTTTGTACTTATAGTACTGGTAGTGGCAGTGTTATTTCTATTTAACTGATAGTGGGATAGTGAAAGTACCTCTTGAAGTAGGATTGATGAGTACAGTAAGGAGAGAGCACACTACAAGTATTAATCTAAAGGACAGCCGTACGAAATTACAGTATCAGGTAGGTACAGTAGGACAGTCAAAATCAAATGCACCAGGAGTAGGACAATTTCAGTGATGCTGGTAGCACTAATGTTGGTGTTGAAATCAGCAAATCAGCGCTCTCCATGCGTACTGCCCTTTCAACTCTATCCAAAAGGCTGTCATCTTATTGGTTGACGAAATTCATTAAGAAATAGCTCAAGTTTTACCATATCTTTATGTTGCATTTTGCCATTTATTGTTAACTGGCTAAATTTTGCATTGTCTAACTCCCTCTTGAGGACACAGAAGAGGTCTTCTTTGTAATAGGAGAGAAATCTGCTCTCTAGTCACCTAAGTTGCTTCATGCTATTAGGTCGTAACAAGTAGTTACCGTAGCCTTTCTAGGTTATCTAGATCTAGCTCAGATTTTTAGAGACAACCATCTTTCTAGAAATGTGCTCTACAAGTTCGGCACTAGAGGGCAACAGTATGACAGTACATTGCTGCAGTAGAAGCCCATTAATTGTGATGCTGAAGACACTAGCAATTATAGCTCGTTCAGTCCATTGGAAACTGTGACCACATTTGATCCCAAGAACATATAATTATACACGTTAGGAGTTGGCTCAAGATAGGAATAACAATGGGGACGGCCTGCCTTATGCCTAAACAGGATTCGGTGACTGAACTAAGTACCGAGAGTACTGTTTTTCTGACATGGCATCTAGGGGGTTTTGTACGTCCGGGCCACAGGAGAGTAATCTTTTGTTGTCACTGGGTGTAGCGTTCGGTGGACAGCGCCCACCTAGTACTACTGAATGTATAAGATCGGGACCTAGTATGCAGCCGCAACCTTTATCGAGGATTATTTAGCCACTTGCTGTTAGTAGGCTATTATAATACTTTTCCAGTAGTTAACTCCTTCTCCTCAGGTTTAGAGGCCGTCTCAGGTCTAATAGGAGATCAATCTCGTCTGTACTACACTAACATTGAAATATCCTACAATTGTGTCGGTAGTTAAGTACTAATGAATAAGCAAGGTAGCACCTATACTGTAACAATATCTCAGTGTAAGACATGCATCTTATATTTTCAATAAGCATAGCTGATGGAAATATGCGCTTACAAGCCTCCTTGTCCTCCACGGAAGTGATCGGTAGAGCATGCTGGTTAAGCTGGGTTAATTTTTGTCGCTGTACGGATGACGCAGACGAACAGACGATTGATGTAGCCGTTGAGAGTCCCATGATAATGCTTTGTGTCAATCGAGCGCCCAGACAGGTTCGTAAGCAACTAATAACTCTCGGTTTGCACGCGGCAGCTTCGGCCATCTATTTTGTTGATGTCCCAGTTATACTCCACACAGGTTGATGCAGTGACTTGAGCGTGACTTAGGTTTTAAGTGATAGTCAAATTTTTGCAGCATCAAACCGCATTCTCGCTCATCATTCATCCACCTGAACCAAAATGGACCCACTCAATGCATATTTACATATACCATGACTGCCCATAGGCCGATTGCGAGGATAACACGGTTAATCCACTGAGGCTGATGAAGGTCATATCAAATCTCTAGTCGAAACTGAACAGGTTTTGTCGAAGAATTCACGCCAGGAGCTCATTATCGTAGCGATTTAGGTCCAGAATATTGATATTGTCGGATGAACGGTTACTGGTTGGTAATGGGATTCGCTCGTCTCGGCGCATGGCATGGTGGGTTTCTACTCATCAGTTCGTCGGTTCGATCCTTGGGTGGTACACTGCATGGTGCTGGGTATGGCTAGCCGAGGAGGGTTAATAAGTCAGAAATTACCGTTCCTGTATTCGAGAGAAAGACGACTCGATCGTTGGGACAATACTTTTATTCGCTTGACGTTTCGAGATCCGTCGTGGATTCATCATCAGAGACATAAGCAGAAGGCCGTAGCAGACTCGTATTCCAGGCTCCCTTTTCTTTTTCAGCAATTTTAATCGGCCTACACTTCTAGTCGCCGAGCAGTTGTTGACAAGGCTGACTGATCGATCGCTGTTTAGCCGCCAATACTCAGTCATATTCGACGCGGGAACGAAGAAAATCGATATTTACTTGCATTTCCCGTGGTGTTAATGTCAAAGCTATCTTGACAAACAGTTTACCCCAAAAAGCATTTTCCTGTAACTTGCCTATGCTATTTAACCTTGAGGTCCTGTATAGTAGGTTATTGCAACATTAGAATTAATTTGTCATTCAGAAAGGGCTTGTAAGACAAGAAGACCCTGCTTTTTATGGGCGAGAAGACCCATATAATCCGTTCTAACACAGTATCCGTTCGAACGTGTGCAGCACCTTAAAACAGGCAGAAAACATAGACTAACATTTTAAAGATCAGGTGCCAACAAATTTTTCTCCAGTACTAAATTAGAATACGAGCTTTCAGTCTCCGAGCTCTGGTCGGCCTTCCCTTTATGATTCAGTCCTCTCGGCCCTTTATGGAGCCAAGGTTGCAGTAGTGCACAGACAAGGCTCTAGATCGGTGACCCCTTTTGTATTCAACAGAGGCCATTTTTACTAAGGAATGTTAGATTTGATTTCAATCGGCACTTCGCCTCCCCTCTCCCCCCTCCCCCTCCCCCTCCCCCTCTCCACTTACCCAACTGACCTCTCCCCCCTGGCATCTTGGTCGGCCTGGGCGGCTGCGCCCGAACTCACCAGTCCAGCGGCCAGTGCTAACCTATCGCTTGCGATCTACTTTTATGACGGGAACTGTATAGTGTCGGGGAAAGCTGGATTTGCTTCGTGCCCACCTGGTGTACAGTTTACCTGAGACTACCCTAGACGATGGCTGATGATGACAGAGAGCCTATGAAGGTTAGGAGTACAGGGGTCTGCATAAATAATGACTTCTGCTTCATATGCTGGTGTACAAAATGTAGGGCCGCACGGGTAGCCGCACTAGTCTTTTAACTGGGCTTATTGACAACCCAACTTGCTTCTAGCCTAGAACCAACACGTCACACTATTTACAGATGTTTTTTTGGATGAAGATTTGTCCGGTAACCTAAAAGAGTTTCTAATAAAGGCATATTATCAAGACTAAGCACTAAACATACAGTATTGGGAACACAAACAGATCGAAAAAGACCCGAAGCACAGTAGACTCCCAATTCCATTAAATGTCATCCGGAATTCTGAAATGCGTTTTCGATTCACACATACTAATTACGTATGGTTTTAAAAATAACGATTAAAACATTCTAATAATGAGCTTTGTGACAATTTTCAGGTGTTCATTCATAAAACATTGCATCCGTCCAATTGTTCAATAAATAAATGAATTGTTTATTAAAGGCCCAAGAGGCCCTTTCATTAATGCTGCCTTTACTGTATAAAGCATGCTGCATATCTATTGCAACATTTAATGAGAACTATGTGAGATTTTCCTGAAACTGTAGGCGAAAACGTACTTTTCCTTAAAAAGGATGTACACAGTGCGCAGTTTGAAACCCTTGAATTCCAGTGTAGCAGTCAATAGGTTTCAAATTTATGCGGCAATTTAAAAACTTTTTAAAACCGAGAGATACCCTTCGATTTAGTATAAAATTTAAAGAAGGCGTAATTTGCTACAAAACGAGTACAAGAAATAATTTTTTCATGTATGTTTTCCAAAAAAATATATTTGAATTCATAAAGGCAGTCAAAATCAATGAGAAAAAGGCATACTATTTAAGTAGCTACTTTTTATAGTACATACTTCTTCTTGGCGATCAGAAAGAAGCTCTTTACAAAGCCGGCATCCCAAAGTGTCCAAAATATGTTGAGATTAGGCTATGTGATCATCTATGTTATAACCATCCGCAATTAATATGTTCCAATCAAAAATGCATTTCAGAATTTTGGGTGACGCTTCATGAGATAGGGAATCTACTGTACGTATGTACATCATAAATACTTAAATAAACTGAATATAGACAGGCATTAAAGCATGCTAAAAGCCATTTATAGAGAACACATGCCTCACTGAGATAAATAGGCCCTCACGGCGTTCAGAAGCTGAACTCACATCAGTCGGCTAAAGCTGAGCTACGACTGTGGCACACTTGTACAATGAATATTCCTAGCATGGAGGATTTGCTAGGCCCTAGCACAGTGTAGCATTTGCCCATCTTAGGACAAAAATGTCTCTTGATGAGGAATATTTAGGCAATGAGCGAACAGCAATATAATGAGGCTGGTTTCTGAAATTAGCTGTCAATTTTTCTTCACACCGTAAAACTGCTTAGTTGGCATCCTGAGAGAAGATGGGATAAATTGTCAAGGTGAGCAAACCGGAAATGTCCATCCCCAGCTTTATTACCTTAGTAATGTTCTTCGTAACACTATGTAGTAGTAAACACTCCACCCACCTTCGCAGATTTCCAGGGTGCCAACGTTTTTTTTAACTTAATCCAGTGACTGGAAAGATACGAATGGTGACAGTACAATGCCCATGAGTGCTAAAATTGTGTTGACGGCGTTCGGTAAGGTCAGCAAGGTCAGTGGATTTTAGGAGTAGTAAGCAATATATTTGTATGTTTCCCGTCCCCCCTTCGCATAAAACGCTGCACTATTAGGAATTAGCCCTCAACACTTGGTCATGATGCATGCCCCGGATATTCATCACTGCAGGTTGATATCTGCCTCGTTTAGAACGCTCAGACCAGGGACTAGAACACAGCTCTGGGCTGGGAAAAATTATTTATCGCGAAATGTAACCAAATAGGGCATAAAACAAAGTTCATCACCGGGTTCCCGCGTGAGTGCTTGCCTAGCCGACTATCGCATTCGCTGCAGCTATCGGTGGTATGATGCCCTTCCCTATCTAGTCCCCTGACTTGGTATCCAATCTGTTATCATCCCTGCGTACAGCACTGGTCTTTACCCTGGACTGCAGAACAAAGGCGGTTGGGGTAGGGGGGGGGGTCGCAATTTGATTGCCGTGTTAGAAGTTCGCTCCGTTTAGTTTACAGTGAGATAGAAGGGTCTACCTATCGCAGGGGGTAAGTTAAACCCAGCAACTGCGATCTTCAGACCATGGTTACTTAGTGGAGAAGAGAAGTCGGTAAAGTCCAGAGTAGTGGGAAGAGTATATTGTGTACACAAGGGAAAGGAGAATAGATGGAAGAAGTCTGACTTGGGAGGACACGTCCGCTCAGAAGATTGACCGCATCCCAAGTGTGGTTTTAGTAGCACTCAGGACAGTAGGCAGAGAGAGCGCGTTAATGGACTAGGTCGGCCTGTGATTGGTTGGACGGCGTGTTGGGTGGTCCACGTCACGCGCGCTAGTAAGTCTGGCGACCGCAACGACCTTGAGCTCCAGACAGATTGAGGCCACGACAGGAAGGCCGGACATCGGAAGGCAAGGGCCCACTACCTGCCCACCAAATGTCTGGGTCTCCTTGACTGTAAAATTTTCTCTGTCCATTAAGTATCGAAGTGTCAAAGAATTTACGTCAACAGTCCTCGGTGATATTCCTTCGGAGGAATATGAACAACAGATAGTAACGGCGTCGGATCGTGGAAGCTGAGGCCATAATTGAGGGGAGGAAAAAGCGTCTGCGTTGCCATGTTTCTGATCCGACCGGTACTGCCATTCAGAATCAAGGTTCTAGAGGATCTATCGCCAGCGAGCTAATTGACCCATTAGATCGGCGGAGCACATATATTCATCATATTCCCGATTTCAACCGACAAAGTAACGAGCCCATTGTACAATGGTAGGGTAGTAAATTCTATAATCAAAGGTCCCGGATTCGAATCCCGGGGGTCCCGACTCTTAAGATTGTTATGACTGGCTGATGAAGGCTAACAAGCCAGAAATTGTCATTCCGGTCTTCCTTTGCTCTGTCAGATTCATTTGATCTACTAGGTCTTTGACAGATCGAAGTCGCCGAAGTGCGTTGTGTTCTGTATGAAGTATAAAATGATGGCCCCGGAGAAGATGTTAGAAGCGTTGAATGAATGTATCAATAGCCAATAATTCCTCTCAGAAGGCACAATAGCTTCACTGAATCGTTATAAGCACATTTCTAGCGAAACCAATAGGTTGTTCCAAGCCATCTGGGTCTGTTTTAGGGCAGTACAATTACAAATCCGCTAGCATATGTTTTAGAGATAAAGGGTGGGACGTTGGGAAGATAAATAGGGATTGCTAGGAGGGGTGTTGTGTGGAGAGACGCTTTAAGAGCGTAAAACCTGTTGTCACGCTCCAAGTTCCATTCAAAACTCCTACCATTCTCTATCAGCGGCAATTTGAGCAAACTTCCGAACGAAAATCTCGTGTTATGATGCTAGATCCGTGCAACATCGAACTTACGTTTAATCTAAGGGGACTGGCCATTTTTGGATTTGCTTAACCTTTTCAGGCTGTCTGGGGGGATTAGATGACCCGGAAAGTTAAATCCCGTGCGTAGCCAGGTATGTTGGCTAAGAATTTAATGTTAAATCGGCATCATTCAGGTCTGTGGGGACCAAGCTCAGATTAGTATTATGTTCATCTATAGTCCTTCCAAAAACAGGGGTTTCATTAAAATACGTAAGACAACATAGGGAAGTAGTTGTCATATAATTTTTTGCATAAGTATTTGAAAGTTTGCAGCAGCGTTACATAAACCAAATGGAAGTGTCTGAAATTCAAAGAGGCCTTGAGGCGGTAAAAGTGGTGTTATTTCGATTTTTGGGATCGATTTCCACCTGTCAGTAACCCGTCTTCAGGTCTAACACGGAAAATCATGTTGCATTACCTAACGCGTCTAATCTATGATCGATACGCGTCAGAGGGAACGAATTTCGGACTGTAAATGTATTCAGACGGTGAAAATCAACACATGATCGGAGTTTTTCGTCCTTCTTAGGGACTAAAGTAGTTGGCGATTCCCAAGGTGAAGACAATGGACGAATTATATCGACTGCAAGGAGCAATTCTATAATTTTGCTCCCTTTTGCAAAATAATTAATGTGAATGCATCATGGAGGTTGCCAAACAGGTTTAGCGGTTTCCCTATGAATCATGTGCTATAAACAGTCTGGGTGCCGAATGCCTAACGTTGTCCATGCAGATACTTCTGGAAAGGATTGGAGAAGATATGTGAACTGAAATGAAGAATGTGGTTCTACATCGTGTAATCGAGGTAGGAGCTCGTCAGCATTTATTGACATCAAATCAGTGGAGGTTGGTACTGCGTTGTGCACTTGATCGAGGTCTGTCTGAGTTTTTCTGTACTCCGTGAGGCGTAGTTGAACACCCAAAGTTTAGTTTACGTTCCTCCGCCGTCAGTCTCGGGTAGGAAATCCAGCCCCAAGACGAAACCCCAGTTAATTTTGGGTGTGAATTGGACGATGTGGCTGAATGAATCAACCTCCGTACGTAGGGACAAAGAAATGCTGCCTATCACCTTAGCTGTGGTATAGTTTGCCGCTCATAGGTGTGATATGGTTTGGTCTAGCGCTTGTATGGGGACGGGGAGATGACACGGTCACTCACCAAGGAAAAATTGGTCCCTGCGTTAATTACAGTGTGAAAAACGCGACCTTCGTACCCTACTTCAAAGAGAAACCATTCCCCATGGGAATTGATGGCCTATGTACGCAAGCAGGACCAAATAACAAAGACTTACGAACCGGGCTGGGGCTGGATCATCTTGCCTTTGATCTACAGGCGGTACAGTAGTTGTACTCAGGGTGATGGTTGGGATACTAGACAGGAAGTTGTCGTGTGTTTCGGTTACTACCGTCCCGCTGGACTGTTGTAGGATTCGGCCGTAGCTAACGAGGGAAAAGCAAACAATACGCGTTATGTGTACTCTGTGTAATGTTCTGCTTAGTGCAGTAGACCGCTGAACAAGGGCAGCGGCGGTTGGAATGGCAATTAGATTGCTGCGTTAAAGGTTTGCTCCGTTTGGCAGTTGGCAGCGAACTGGAAGTGTTTGTCCAACAATGGTCTGGGTCTGCTTGACTGTAAAATTACCCCGGTTCATGAAGTATCGACCGCAGCTGAGTGTGGACGAATTGACTTCAACATGTAACAGTCCTCAGTGATATTCCTTAGGAGGAATCTGAACAGAAAATGGTTACCTAGGCCAACAGCTGAGGGTTTTGCTGAATTTTAATCAGTCGACGATGGCCTGATATGCCCATGCACATTTACACTAAAAGAGCTTCATGCATACGACTTAAACGGTTTGTAGCCATCTTTTCCATCATACATAGTCTTTTGATTTGGACTGTTTTTCGAAAATTTAACTGTGCAAAAATTGTTTCTTTGACGGCATCGGAGGTGGATAATGGGTTTGTTTTATTTCGAATACATTCAAGAAGTTAAAACAAAATGAAGACTCAAGATATCGAAAAAGTTGCTAGATACAAATGGAATCCATACATTGCGAATGTATTAAACATCAAATACTTCTAGGATGATAGGCAGATAGACATTGCCGACTAATAAAAGGGAGACTGGAATAACAATTTCTGACTGTCATCAGGGGATTATAAGCAACCACAAGCGGTACACCACCCGAAGTAGTGATAGTAGTCGTAGTAGTACAGTAGTCGCCGGTTATAAAGCCCACGGTTAATAGGCCCAGCCGCGTATTAAACCCAAATCAGCTTGGGACGGAATTTTACATAGCAAAATCCGCCGCCTTATAAGCGCAGTTGCCGGCTAAAAAGCCCAGTTTGCCAACAGGATAGAGTGAGATTCTCATCTCTCTGCGTGCGCAACGTGGTCTACAGGCATCAGATTTCACAAAATTCGACGATTTCTGGTGCCTGGAGAGGGACATCAAAGAGCACTTGCGATTAAAGTTTCCTCCAAAACAACTGACACTAGACCGCTTTTTTTGAACGTGTCGCAAATCATTTTTTTGCTTTTGTTATTACGTAAAATACAGACAAACAGCATTCTTTTCTTGTACATAACCAAGCTCTACATGTAATACAGTGCGTGTATGTATAGTGCTTATCCTGCCTTTGCTAATCAAGTATCAGGACTCTCTGGTTAGTGCGCCCACCGCTTATTAAGCCCAATTTGGTCTGGGCCCGAGGTGGGCTTAATACCCGGCGACTACTGTACTGACATGGAGCCAGGATGCGAACAAAACGGAGGAGCGGTTCAGATAGCCGCATCTGCATGAGGTTCACTAGCTTAATATACAGTAGAAGGAACCTCAAAAACAGGATGCATTTATGAGACGCTATGACTACCAACAGAACCGGCTGTATTGCAGTTGACAGTTCATGTGAGACACTTACAACAGCCAATCCAGTGACAATTATTGGAAAGGTGGAGCTCGTCTCCAAGAGGTGAAGCCGGAGAGGAGGTTGAGACGCAAAGACATGCGTTAGGTCAACTGGAACTACGGAGATGAGAATCTGCGATGAGAAGGAAACCACGCACCCACAGTGGACACCTTGATGTGCACTCAACCTCGAAGGGAGGGAAAAGGGGTGGTTATCTTAAAGACTAGCATGTTAGTTTTTTACCTGGACAGTCAGAAGAAGGCAGAGAGATGGCAAGATAGCCGGGCACTTGAAAATACGTGCATGAACAATTCAGACCAGTCTAGCGCTGCTTCGTCTCCTCCTATTCCTCCCCTTCGTTCTTTTTACCTTTATTTGACGTCGTCATCGTTGGTGTTGTCTTCTTCTTCTTCTTCTTCTGGGCTCTCCTTATCACCGACACCGCCGCCGTCACTAACACTATAGCTATCATGATCCTTTCTCTGATAAGTAAATAATAGTGCAGTATAAACCAACTTTGTACATTTTATTGCCAACCACCGCAATTACCTTAAAACTATTATTTGACCCAACTTATAGGCTATCATCCTCGATCTTTCTTGATAAGATGTTGCAGGATGTGTTTGAAACCGCAACTGAGAACTTTACCTTTATTTGAGTGAATATCCGACGAAATAGGAGAATATTAATGACTCTTTTTTAATTTGAAGACGATGTTCTTTAGGATAAAAAGTAACTTTAATGAGAGAATTTTCGAATTTAGCGCATAAACTCGTCTTCGGACTAACAGGAAGATTGCAATGAACAATTTTATTTCAAAACTTCCGAAAAAATCAAAAGTTATACGTGCATGAACGATTCAGATCAGTCTAACGCTGCTTCGTCTCCTCCTATTCCTTCCCCTCCTCCTTTTTATTTTTATTTGCTGTCTTCTTCTTCTTCTTCTTCTTCTTCTTCTTCTTCTTCTTGGCTCTCCTTATCACCAACACAGCCACCGCTAAAACCATAGCTGTAGTGATCCATTTTCTGATCAGCAAATACTAGTGTAACTCAAATGTGCAGTATGAACCAACTTTGTACATTTTATTGCCAACCACCGCAATTACCTTAAAACTATTATTTGACCCAACTTATAGGCTATCATCCTCGATCTTACTTGATAAGATGTTGCAGGATGTGTTTGAAACCGCAACTGAGAACTGTACCTATATTTGAGCGAATATCCGACGAAATAGCAGAATATTTATGGCTTTTGGGATAAATAAGTAGTTCCGAAAACATAGAATATCGAAAAGCAAGTGAACACCATTCACTAGGTTGTTTGGTCTTAACTCCCAGAAGCAATGGTTTTTTGCGCAATCTGCAGTCCTGATTTCTGGAGCAAAGTCCTTCGAACTGTTTCAGCGATTCGCTCCCATCTGACAATCTTATTTACAGATAATGGGGTACAAATAAAGATCAGGCCGACTGGAGTGTGCAGTTATGGCTTTCTGACCCTCGTCAAACAGTTTTACTCAACTTCCAAGTCAGTAAGAGAACGCAGAAACCTAACAGAAAACTAAACCGTCACCTTAATTTTAACGTTACCCCCTACTCTAAACCTACAGTTGGCACGAACCCTAACCCTTAACATAATTCTTACCCTAACTACAACTCTAACTTAAACCGCAACCTTAAATATCACCCTCAACTTAATAGTAACCCTCACCCTAATCCTAAACCTACTTTGGCGCAAAGCTACATGTATTGCGGGCAGTTCCTGTCCCCATATCCCTTTGAGGCGGCCATACAAGTCATCCTTACCTTCGTTTCTATCCCGACGAGGAACACAAATGCTTAGACGGGGTCTTTATGAGCTGACAGTTCGCAAGTGCAACCATCAGTCCTGCTAGGCACTGAGGCTCCACTACGTCGAGGCATATTGGTAGGGCCGAATGCAATCAGCCAGCACTCCTCGTACTGCAGCCTACGCCAGAGACTGGGGGCATATCGGCCTTGCTCGCAATGAAAACCAGGTGGTTTGGCGGCACACTTGTTTGATTGTACAGGCACGCCGTTGACGGGTCTTACGGGGATGAATGTGTCAGCTGTTGCAGATCTGCCTCCTTCAGATAAGGAGAGCAAACTAGAGCGGAGCCATAAGGGGTCAAATCCCCAACTGCCTCCCCCCTCAGCTGGGAAAACGACGGCGTAAGGATACCCCGCGAAGGCTGCAACCTGTGCCGCCGGCACGATCGGGAATAATCCCACCGCCGCCTCCCCCCCCGCGATCTCCCCGGGGCCGATGACGCGTGCCACGTAATCTCGTCAAACGATGACCTTGGAGAGCGAAGTAGAGACGTGCTAGGGGGATGGTGGAGGAGCTCTTGGAGGGAGGGGGATGGGGAGAACAACTCGGTCAGCGTTCGTCTGTCCACCCCCGTGCGCGTCAGCCGCCTTCTCTCCTACCAACCTTTCATGACCTGCAAAGAAGCTCCTGCTCCCTAGTCCTTAAGCCGAGGTGTAATTACCAGTCCATGGGTAATTGGCAGTCTGTGATCGCAAAAAAGAGAAGAGGGCCGGAGGCGTTTGAGTCTCACCCTCTCGAGTAAAAAGCCCCAGCGGCGCAGGATGGCGGCATAGCTTCCTGTTGGGGCATTCTGGCGGGCAGGAGTAGGCGTCAATAGGTGACCAGCAGGGAAGCCTCTTCTTCTCGAAGGCTTCTGCTGACACGCGCCCTTATAATCCGAGTGAATTGGCCCATTCAGACTGATGAGTGTACATGCCCCCAGTGAAGGTGTTACCAAATGAAACCCAATAACAGCACCGGGAATGTTAAGTGTCCTTCGAGTGAGTCATACTTGCTATTAGAAAGGACAGTAGTAATTTAAAGCAGGCGTAAACGGCAGGATTTATTGATATCAATAAATTTCGCGACAGCTTCTAAGCTGCAACTTGTCGCTGCATGAGGAAGATAACGAGGAGACATAGAACAGTTGGAAATTTCACAGAAGTAGTGGAGACGTAGAAGACAACTCGATCGCTGGGACACTATGTTTATTTGCCTGACATTTCGGCATCCGTCGCGGATTTATCTTCAGAGACATATTCACAGAACAGTAGCAGAAACAGTTTGTGTGTGTACAGGGGTCCGTCGTAAAATTTAAACGTACAGAAAAAATCGAGGAATATCCTGGGTGTGTTATGATTAGTCGCGTCAGCCATGACCATCTAGCCTTGCGCTGTTGGCATAAGATGATGTAGTGGCCCGTCTGTTCCACGAATGGCGATTTGCTTTGGCCGAATTTAGTCAACGTATGGAAAGTAATGGGTGAGGGAAATTAACGAAAAACACTTGGAAATTAAATTAAATGACCAGTTACCAGAGCAATTGGAGTTTCACCACATAGGTCGGGTTTCTCCCACCGTATGTATGTAGCTTCCAAATAGCGCAGGGTTCGGTTTGTTCGGGTCTGAACAAGTACTCGAAACGCCGTTTTGACGTCTACAGAATGACCGCTGTCTAATAGGTGCTTGGTAATAGAGGACCGTCTTCTTGCCTGAAAAGCCAGTTGGGCAAGTGCTCAGCGGCCCTGGCTGCCAGTTGCCTTTGCGTACGCCCAATGTACTTGCATCCGCATGTACATGTGAATTCGTACACACGTTTTGAAGTGGCGTGCAATGGCAAGGCATCATTTGCCCGTTTTACTGGAATGCTTTTAGTTGGACTTAAGAAAACGAGTTTTTCTGCGTTTTAAGTCCTTTCTAGAGTACAGCGTAATCGTCGCTGTCCTTTATCGATTATTTTTAAACTGGTCCACGTTTCTTGCTGTTATTCCATTCATTCTGTGAAATTTCCAACTGTTCTATGTCTCCTCGTTATCTTCCTCATGCAGCGACAAGTTGCAGCTGAGAAGCTGCCACGAAATTTATAGATATCAATAAATCCTGCCGTTTATGCCTGCTTTAAATTTGTATGGGGGAACAAATGCTTCAAATTTCTCAGACATAGTAATTGCTGATCAGCTACGCAACAGTAGTGCAACTGGACGTTCAGTCTATAGGACCATTCGAGTTACACTAATTTAACAGTGTAAAACCGATTGCGCTATTCCAAAAAAGACTGCATCCCAGTTCGGCAAATCACAGTGGCCATTGCTGCTACTCAGGAGAAGTTATACACTTGTTTGCAATGTTTCGATTAAAATCTGCTTTGCTTAATGAGGTTCTGCAAATGTGAATTTATGCGTTATACTGAAAAACTAAGAGCTAATGTTTTCTCTACTTAGCGTTTGTGCGCTAAGGAAGTGTATATCAATGCAGACTTTAATAACCTTTTTCTCATATAGGTCGGCTCTCTCATCTGTTTCTCCTGCGTCTCCTCCTCCTGCTCCTCCTCCCCCCCCTCCTCCTCCTCCTCCTCCTCCTCCTCCTCCTCCTCCTCCTCCTTTTCCTCTTCCTCCTCTTTCTAATAGAATAATAGAGTATAATTACAAGAAATTATAGGCTCTCGCCGCAGTTTCTGAGTTAACGCAAACTCTAAGTCAACTTTTCAGAATTTAAACTAGCATATTCGAATTTCGAATTATGTTATGATGACAAAAAGTCGTGATGATCCCAGCTTTGTATACTACAGCAAGCTTATCAGGCCTTGCATGCTTCAGACGGGGAATTGGGAGAATACACGCAAACGCGTTGTGTTGTAGCATAATGCTTCTTACCTAAATGGCTGCTCTGGGACACTTACCCTATCCGTTTTAATTACTTCCAAAATGTCGCAGTAGATCATAATTTAGAAACATCTCAGCTGCTTAAAAGGACCAACAGGACTTTTTTGACTTTGAAATCAGAACAACTAAATAGCCCTTATTATCTGGCTCATGTGTCAAGAAAGCAAAAAAACAGATGTTTTCAAGGTACCGGCGGAAAATAATCAAGGAGCCTCAGTCGTTGGCAGAGCATTCGGTTCTTCAGCGCAATCGGAACTCTTCCACCAATCCAGTTCCTATTTCCTGATTATCGGGTCTTAAGAAAACCTTCAAGGGTATGGTATACTTATAGTGGGATTCCATAGAATACCTGAGCCAGCTAACTTAGCGGAATCATCAATATCACCCGGTGGGGTTTGTGTCCACTTCCAAATGATTATTTATTTCGGCACAACACCAGCGTATTTTTTATAATGTTTTCAGATTTTCTTACCTCAACCACGTAAATTCTCCGAAATGCTTAGGTGTTTGGTAGGTGGTTGGCTGCTCAAATTTGAAGAAGTCAGGATTCCGGAGACTAGATTCAAACTCGCAGCTTGCAACACATATAGATAGATAGATAGAGAACTATATTTTGATGATAATATCAAAATTTTCAGCAAAAAGTGGCTCCATTCACGGAGAGTAAAAATAAGATCAATTATGGGGTCAAAAAAGCTCAAGAGTAAACGGTCAAAGATAACAAAATGCTCAAAGTAAGAAGTCGACACGGTTACCACATCTGTTATGGAGACAGGTCTGCCTTCAGCTTCTCAATTTCCATTTCTTCACACGTGAGGAATCGTGCTAAGAATGGGAGTACCGAGTACTGGTAGGCCGATGTACGGCAGGTCATATGACGGAAGCTTCGGCGCATGGTACGAGAAGATTTCGCAGCTATTAATTCAGAGTGGAGAGGGTGAGCAACCTCACTTAGAATACGGTCCACGAAATTCTTGACCGATTTAAAATGTCGCTGTATGATGAGGTCAGCTAAAAAACATAGGAATAACCGGCAGCTGAAGAGAGCATGCGGAGAATACGTTTAATAATAAGCAAGTCTTTCTTGAGTAGTGCTGGAAAAGTAACTGGAGAGCAATAAAGAATAAGAGGGAGGATACAGGCATCTATAAAACGCCAGATGAGAGCTTGTGGGGTGCGATATGAACGCAAGCCGCGGACATAATACAAAAGTGTGCGGATTTTTATAAAAAAGGTCTTCAATATGAAGAGTAAATGAGAGGTTGGAAGCAAGTGTTACACCAAGGTATCGGAAGGAGGATACATTGTTGGGCAGAAAGTCGATGGTTTCAGAACTGGAGGAGGGTCGCAGCCTGAAGATACTCTAGACTGACTTCCGCTCATTAAGTAAAAGGCCATTTTCTGACGACCATGCTGTGACATGGTCCAGTCCATCCTTCAGTGTTTGGAGATGGGTCTGGCTTTTGAGGGGATGGCCGACAACCATATCGTCAGCGTATTTGGCAAACAAACATGCGTTTAGAGATCGTAGGTCATCAGTATGGAGGGAAAAAAGATGAGGGGATAATATAGACCCCTGCAGAACTCCACAATTGTTGGGAAGGACCGTGGATTTTCGCTTCCCGGTCTGAACGAATTGGGTGCGGGAAGAAAAATAGTCCCTTAGCCATGAGACAACCCAGCCAGGAGAGCCACATGCAGAGGTTTTTCTAAGAAGAAGATGGCGCGGGATCGTGTTGAAGGCTGAGGAATAGTCAAGAAAAGCACACGCGTAAGCACGGCATCCCTTATCCAAGTCCCTAAGAGCAGAGTGGACTACTAAAGCAACTGCATCTAGTGTACTACGCCTCACCTTATACGCAAACTGCAAGGGATCAGAAAAATTGGATGAAAACGGCTTAATGATGTCCAAAGCGACTCGTTCTGTAAGTTTGGGGAGTGCAGAAGAGCAGGCGATTGGGCGAAAGGATTTGGGACCCGTTGAAGTGGGTTTTTTCGGGATAGGAGTGATTTTGACCGAACGCCAACCGTCAGGAATCTTGGACTCCATGAAAGATAAATTAATAAGATGTGCCAAGACAGGAGCTAATTGAAAAGAGCAAGATTTAAGGACAAATGGGGAGACGCCATCTGGTCCGGCAGCTGTTGTACCTTTAACCTTGTTTAGGTGTTTCATCACTGTTGCCACAGACACTGGAGAAAAATCACTTGGTGGTAACGAAATATCATTTGTCGGGAGATAGGACTCGGTGGGAGTATGGATGAAGTTTGAGTTTAAGCTGTCTAGGTCAGCATCAACATGTGCCAGCGTATTGCGTTGACCAGTGAGACGTTTAAGACTTTTCCATATTTCGGATGAAGAGAGAGGAGACGAAGATGTAGAAGAAGTAAATACCTGACTAACAAAAAGGTCAGTTAGTCTTGCGATCTCGCGTTTTATAAGGGCATTAACGTCCTTCAATCTTTCTCGTAAACCTAGTTGGTAGAACAGTTCCTTGTCTCTTCTCAAAGTTTTTAAGTGGGGAGAAGATATTCGGTCTGGTCTAACCATGACCGTGTCAAAAGGACAACAAATATTAAAAATTCCGTTGAGAAATGCTGTAAGATAACTCGAACACGACTCGACATTCCTGTTTTCGAGAAAGATGGGAATGCATTCAGATATACAAGTCTGAAGCAAGGAAATATTATGTGGGAACGTGTCGCGAATGTGTAATTTCCTCTCGGGCGTTACTAATAGCCCTTTGTTGGTCTTAGAATAGATTTTTGGTTGACAGAGCAGTATGGAATGGTCTGAGCCTGCCAATGGAGCTCTATTTTTTACAGCAAAAAGCTTTGGATAGTTAGTCAGGATATGATCGAGTGGGGCGTCATCTCGTGTATTGAAATTAACTAAGTCACTAAATCCTAACAATATGAGGGGACGTAGATTTACTCGATTGAAGTCCCCACATAAAATAATTACATGCTCGCAAGACAGTGCGGCAAGCTTTTGGGAAAGAAAATCGAAAAAGTGGGTAAGGGCATCTTGACAGGTGGAAGGGGGTATGTAAATACTAACATAAATTATGCCTTTTGAGTTGTGTAAAAATTTAGGCCTACAAACAACTGCAATAACGTCTATGTGGTCTTCGGAGTAATAAAAAAGGGACTTACAGTTTGTGCACCATTGCTGGTTTACAAAAACTGCTACTCCGCCACCTCAGCTGATTGATCGGGATTTTCTGTCCGAACGAAAACAGCAATAAGCTGGAGGTGTGATGAGCTGCGACTCTATATCCCTATTGAGCCAGGTCTCTTAAAGACAGATTACACCGCGCTTACTGTGTTCCTGTTTCAACATAAGTGCATCCAATTCGAGACTTTTATTGAAAATAGACCTGCAGTTAGTGGACATTAGACCCGGAAGAGACATTGAGGCTAATGGTTGACGCTTCATAGCTTGTTTCCAACCGCATCGGTGCTTACGCGATCGTATTGCATTCCATTGGATAAAATTTGGTGCTGATGTACTGCAGGTTCTGCAAATTAATCCAAAAGTACATGAATGTTCGTTATGAATTTCCGTCGATAGAATATTTGTCCTTCGAGCATTCAAAAAGGTACGAGTGTACAGCAGAGATGACCTAATGTCCAGAAATGCAGAAAAACAAAGTAGAGAAGTAGACAGTCTGGTACACACTAATAAATTCCCGCGTGAATGGAGAGCAAAAAAAACCGGCAGCTCAAATTCGAAAGCCCGCCAGAACATATCGGAGAGACTGGCCGCAGCTTCAGTATCCAAGGCGCGACCATCGTAGGCCGAGGAGCCTCAGAAGCGGAAAGACTGACGCTTGATGCATGGCTCTTAGACGCTAACTCTGTCAACAAGCATCTGGACCTGCCTGCGGCCTACAAAGTCCTACGCCATTATGTAAGTAAAGGACGGGACACGGTCAAACCGAAGACAGGATTTGCAGACGAAGACGGCCCTGTGACGAAAACACTGGAAGAGGGAGCAGGATTACCAGCATCCTCTACCATGGGGACGAAACAGAACACCAACTACCGTCAAGCAATACCAAAATCCATACGGGATCCAAGCAGCGTGCGGAGAAAAATCGATCAGCCCAAGGCCAACACGTATAGCCGCAACTTTAAATTTGCTGATCGATAAAATCAGTATACGTGTCGACAAAAGACAGCCAGCCCAGTTGTCCGAAACGTCAGCAAACCAACAAATTTATTCCGGTTGACTGCTCAGTTCCTCCTAAACGTTCAGCAAAAGTCTTGAGCAGGGTCTCACCCTATCAACACTATCACACACCTATTCAGTTATTTGGTTTGAAGGTTTATCAAAGTAAAATTAACCTGATTTCATCAGGCCCTGTCTATCATTGAATATGACGAAATTCACTAACTGGACTGAACAATTTTCTGTAGGTGACTGCATCGCTTGAGTCTTATGTTCATACCTCTCTATCATGGGCATAATATAGATTGGTCTCACAGTATCCGCTTTCAGAACAAATATGTTCACCTGTACAGGTTTTCGAAATAATCTCTGAAAGCGTTATCTGACTAGTTAATATTCCAGAAAACAGCCAACAGTCCACAGATTCACGTGCCTTATCGTTTGACTTTTATTCCCCTCTCCTACTCTATCAAGCAAAACCCTAATTGCAGACGTTCTCAGGGGCTGCATAGCGCATAATTGGAGGATCGCACTGGAAAAACCAAAGGTATTTTCTATTCCTCTATCCCCTCGATGTACCTTTGCAAGTAATCACTCCTTTTAACTTTACGACCATCAGTCTGGGGCACTACTCGGCCGTCACAGGAAGCATGTGTTTGGGTTGAGATAAGATCGGCAGGCAATAGCAATCACGCATAGGTCAAAAGCAGGTTGTAGAGCCACTAAATCATTGGTTTTGACAAATACAGGAGCGAATTTCCCGTTTGTCCCGCAACGCATAATCATATTGAAAAAAGCCTCCCTGCACAATTTCTAAAACATTGCATTGTGTTCATTTAATTCATCTTTATCAACAAGAACCTTCCAATTCTCTCCCGTCCCAAGTCAAGAAGGCGAACTGATTTTGTGATGCGTTGATCCAATCTCCATCATTCTAAGATCGGTGTCGCCCATAGAATTGAACGTACAGCAAAGCCAATGGGTAGTGAACTAGATTCTGCGAAAATTTCAATTTCGTTTACGATTGAACAGTCGTAATGGCAAACAGCTGGTTTCGGGCATTCACCATCAGGCCCTTACAGTGACACGGACAATAAGCGAGAAAAACGGGCAGTTATTTACAGTGCTTATATAGATCTAGAGTTTGGAGGGGGGGGGATTAGTCATCTCGTGGTTCCCTCGTCTCGTGCATGCCGGACTCAACGTGCCGGGCACGTTCGGTTGTGGCGCGCATGGAGCGGAGGCCGTTCCCACGGTCAACGTCGCACACGAGTAGCGTGGTCGCGAGGCGTGCTCTCTGTGGCTAAAAGTAGCGTGGCTTTTGAAGTCCTGGCTTCTGGCAGTGTAAGATTCTTGTGTGAAGACGGCCAGGGGAGCGAAACTGCATGTACCAGCGTCTTTTGACAGCCGAGAGCGGGTTCTCCTAGACGAATCCTCAATGCCTCAGTTGTGGCTAGCACCCGTTTACGCAGACCTTAAGATAAGTGTGTTGGTGCCTGGGATATTACCCGAAAGGCCTCTCCCACGTCAATTTGGTAATTCGTATCGATTAAGTGTGCGAGGATTAAACTTGAAATCGATCCATTTTCACCTTTACTTAGCCAGGTTGGTATGTGTTCGCGTACCCTCTTCTCCAGACGTCTCGTTGTTTGGTCAATATATCCCGCTCCATAGAAGCAGGTGAGGGAATAAATGCACATAATCTAGATTCACATGAACTAGGTTCACACTTTCAGACTGAAGCAATTGTATGTGCATGACCTCCATCCAAAGCGGACAGTGTATGAAATGTGAAGAGGTCTTAGCGGTGTTTCAGAATGTATAAGTGTTCAAGACTTATAACTTTTACCAGTTACTTTCCCTTGGTTAGGCTTTGCACCGAGTTCCGGAGCGACTAGATGTATGATTCAGTTCATAGTTGGGTGTTAGGTTTAAGATGGATGCTATCGTCAGAGTTGGGGTTAGGGTCAGAATGCTCTTAAGGATTTCGTTTTTGGGTAGGGCCAGAGTTAAAGTTATGCTTCCTACTCATGTATCTGATGATGAATCCGCGACGGATTTCGAAACGTCAGGCAGATAAACGTATTGTCCCAGCGATCGAGTCTTCTTGTTTTCAGTCTAGCCTTATGCTAGGGAAATGACACGAGTGTATTTACTCCTCCTGAAATTTATCGTAAGGCCACCAATGTTAAGTGGCCAAGACGTTCCTATTCCTGTGTCTTGGTTAGACAACCCTACAAGTCATCCTTTTCGGCGTTTTATTTCGATAGTGAACCAACGGGTGAGCTTCCGAGAACAGACCGCTCTCCTACCTGAGAGCTTCTGACGGTCACCCCCATGCAGTCTCTGGTCATCTCTCATAGCGTATTTTGTTGTCGGTCCGACATCCTCCTAGTAGCAAAGTGGACCAAATCCAGTAAATATCCGGCATATGTATCCGGACAATTCCAGTAGGATTATATGATGGAACCCACTTGGATTTGCTCCTAGGGTGGATATGGATCAGGTAGACTCCGAACAGTTGGAATTGCCCATGATCACGGTTGTCCGTCCTTCGTCTGCCGGGAAAATAATAATTTCATCGTCACTCTTGAATTCACCAATGCCCCCCCCCTTACCGTCATCAGAAGAAAGTAAAACCAGTGAGAAATTTCGATTGTCACGCTAGACCGGTTGGCACGACAAGACAGACGAACCACTGACTTTTGAGAGGGTGAGTCATGTTAGGTTCCTAGGGCAGGGAAAAGTGACAGCCTAGCAGCCAATCCAAGCGGATTCCATCATGGAATTCTGCTGGAAAAATCCGGATACATATGCCGGATTTATACCAGAATCTATCCACCTGATCTGCACTTGCTACTAGGGCCGCAACCCACGCTAATCACCAACGTGTACATCACAGGACCATGGATAGGCGTCTCCCCTTGCAAACGGCTTGGCTTTGCTGCTGTACTATGCCACCAACCTGCGACCAAATTGGCGTGGTTACTGCGACGTTGCAGACCTGTTAACCTCATCCATGTGCCACTCGATACTTCAATTGGACTGCACGCTAGCAACTGCCCACCAAATTTTGTCCAGGGGCTCTTGTCAGACCGGGTAGTGAGAGGAAGCCAGTCACCCTGTCACGTTCAACTCGTTACCCCCCGCAGTGACCCCCCGCCTCCCCCCCCCCGCTCAACTTGTCCACCTGCGGGACTGATTCAATGGCTAAGGCACTTACAAACTCGAGGAGGGCTCGAAAGGGGTGGACAGGAGATGTGAATTTTATGGCACCATTTGATTGGTGGGGGGGGGGGGGGGCGTGATCAAGTCGTCCAGGCAGCCGGTGGGCGCGCCCTCCCTCACCCCTCGCAATGTACAGAGCAGAAGGACAAGGCTGGGGCGGGGTAAGAACGACCAGGTGCAGTTTTTTTCAGACTTTGAATCAGTCAGTACGTCAGTCATACGACAAAAACACCGAACCTTTGCAGCTCACAATCTTTTGTTTTTGGGCCATTAACAGTGAATAAACAATGAGCAACGGTCGCACACCGGATGAGGCTTCACTCACTATTGGAAAACTGCAGGTGTTCCGCAGCGCTTTCACCTTTTAGCTTCAGACATTAAGGTGTGGACGAGATGGTTCACTTAAACGGCTTAAGTGTAAATTTGGAAAAATAGATTTGTCGGTAATGTCCTTCTGCCTACATCATTAACCGCCTCGCGGTGTAAGCTCCAATATGAGCTTCAATGGCACCATGGACGGACGAGTGCGTCCTCTTACAGATCGGTGTACGCGCATTTGCCAAATTTAAAAAAATGTTTTCTATCCGCTTTCTTGACGAAATCTGAAATTGAGAATTACTACTAGGAGCCGCATAGAGGATGTTAGGAAGAACTATTAGTGAACCAGTTATATCACACTGTCATCGAAGATTAATGGAGCACGTCTCTGTTTTTTTTTAAACTTTCACTGAAAGGAACTTCAGTGAGAGCGTAAGGAATGTCCTTATAGAAAAAGAGGGCAAAATTGAGCGGAAGAAACGAAGGTCATTCGAAAGGGACTGTAAATGAGAAATTAATTAGGGCGCAAAATTATGACAAGAGTGAACGCTCAAAAGAGGGCTCATTTCACGCAGTTCGCTATGTGGATTGATAAACTCTGAAACAATGAAATGTCCGATGTAGACCAGATCCAACTCAGCAAGCTAATACAATAGTCTTCTGACTGACCATAGGTCACTATATTTTGCATGATTCTTGCAGAACGCTGAGTTAAATAATATACGTTGGCAGGTAAAAATTGAATGAACAGCGAGCACGATTTCTTACGAAGTTTGTAGTTATTAGTTTGTACAATGTGCATGTGCCTGATGGCAGAGTTCGAGTGCACTATAAATATGGTTTCCATAGGCTACGATTATGACCAGTGGGATTTCTACTTCGAGTTTAGTCATCACTACTACTACTACTACTACTACTACTACTACTACTACTACTACTACTACTACTACTACTACTAATACTACTACTACTACTACTACTACTACTACTACTACTACTGCTACTACTACTACTACTGCTACTACTACTAGTACTACTATTACTAATAATAATAATAATAATAATAATAATAATAACACTACTGCCATCCCTAAATCCTCATAACAATTGTCATTGAAAGCAGCAGTAACAATTCGAGCTTTCCGCTGAGGTGGTCGCTTTATGGATTCAATCGTATATATAAATGTTTGTTCGTATTCAACAAAGGAACACAAATTTGGCCAGATCAAATCACCAGCTTATCGGCAGTAGACGCATGAATCCTGTCATTTGTAGCTTCTGTCAAATGAAGCCAGCGTCTAATTAAATCACGCATATGGTGGTCATTAGCTCCATGACTTAGTTTTAGGGTGCACTGGAAACTTGTAATTAACATGGGAGGTCAATTTATCTCGGAAAGAGACAGCAAGGAGCACAGACGTGGTGATTCCAGTTTCTCTGTTTTTGCTCTTCACACTTCTTGCTAGAAAAAGTGCAAGCATAATGGTATAATTCCACTACATATTAGCGTCGAGTGTTTACAACCAACTGATGCGTTAGACCTGCAGGTCCACATGACTCGGCCTGCATATGTTTGTCGTGGTCGACTTGTCGGATAGTCGGATACCACAAAAGACTATCCAAGAGACCACTATTTTGTGCGGTTTCACCAAGTACACGTCGAGAGGATAATAGTTCTGGTCATCAGTATAATTGAAACAGTGAATAATCAGGGCGTCCGAAAACCTTTTGGCTACTATACTGAGAGAATGCCTTGTTTTGAAGGGAATACCCAGAAACTTTCAGCAAAAAATGACTCCATTCACAGAGAACAAGGAATAAGGTAAGTAAGGGGTCATGGTAAAAGGTCAAAAGTAAAAGGTCATAGAATGCTCGAGATTAAAGTTTTACGCGATATCAAAATCTACTATGGAGACAGGTCAGTTTTCAACTTCTCAATTTCCGCTTCTTCACACGTGAGGTAGCGTGCTGATATGCCGATGACATATGACGGAAGTCTCGGCGTATTGTACGGGAAGACTTCGCAGCCATTAGTTCAGAGTGGAGAGTGTGAGTAACTTCACTACGGATGCGATCAGCAAATTACTTGACCATTTTAGAATGTCGCTGTATTATAATGTCAGCTCAACAAAAACATAGGAAACAAAGGCAGCTGAAGAGAGCATTCGGAGGATACGTTTAAAAATAACCAGGTCTTTTTTTGAAGTAAAGCTGGAAAAATAACTGGAGAACAGTAAGGAGAAAGTATAAAATACTCCAACGTCAATTACAAAGACTGGCCCAGATCCACCCCTAGAGTTCTATTTGACTATGATTTTTACAACTAAAAACGTATTTCAGACTAAAACTAGCCTGTGGATGATACATACATCCTTCCGGCAACATGTACAGTCGGTCGCGTTGCCACTTTATAATATTGTCATTTTAAAAGTCTTCAGGGTGTATGCGTGTGCGTGTCGCTGAAACGAAGGGCTAATCGCAGAACGGGAACTACATTCGGCAAAACCCTCATGTCCGCATATGAACCCACCATTAAAAACAATGAGAGAAGAGGACGGTAAACACCGCCCCCTCCCCCCAGGCATGGTCATGGGCATGCGCCCCCCGGCTGGAAACTGGGGCACGCCACTTTAGAGAGAATGAGGTAGAGGGAGAGAAACACGATCCAACATGTGATAAGAAAGGCGTGCGAGCCCCAAACCTCAAGTCACACACTCCACACATATCCTGTTGCCAGCCTGCGATATTAATTTCGCGTCAACGAAGTCGAATTTATGGACAGCCTTCAGGTGGCGGGCAAGTAATTAGGTCAGCTCGGCCGTCCAGTGTGCACCGGCAGTTGATGCTTGTACGAGAGCGAGAGTTCAGTCTTTCGGCTGCCTAGCCGTGATAACTGCGAGGCACTGGCGGTATGGGAATTACAGTGGATAACGAATATCCGCCCACCCTTATTTAGTTTGTTTTTGATTCGCATGAACTGTATGCAAATTAGCCTCCGAGCAGTGACTAATACCGATGTACAAGTTTGTAACAATCTGCTTTTTTACCTGGCTTCAGTTTGGATAGGCGCTAGAGTTTTCCAAAGCCCAAATGGGCTTCTCCTATTTGAAATAACAAAGACGCACTGGCTCATACCATTGGGGCGGTAGCCATTCCACTCAGCTCATGCCGCGTAGCTACTGGTATTCAAACCCCCACCACCTGTAAACTGTTACTGTGATTCTGAAACGTTTAAAATAAATTTATAGCACAAACCTACATGGGTTTATCATGAGTTATTGCAATACACACTGTAAACGTTAACTTCAGTACTGCGAAATCAGAGTTCATGCTTGGGAGCTTTTCCCCAGACTCCAAGTTCATTTTCTTCTCTTACTTAAAGAATTGGGAATCGTCAGTACTGCGGTCTTTCAATTTCATATGCAGTCAGTATACGGACGAAGCGGTGAGACGGGGTGACTTTGCCCGAGGTACTATTCATAGTCCGGGCGGTCTACCGTTAACAGCAAAACTTCATTCGCTGTAATACCTGCAAATTTTACTGTATTTTTGTTTCGAAGGACAAACAGGTTGCTGTCATTATGCGTTTGGGTTCCATCCCTACTGTCATTCTGCTGTTTTTGATTTCAGAGATTATCTTCTAAGATATCGCACTCTTGTCGTGATAGGCAGCTGGCAAGATCGACGGTTATATCAGTGGTAGAAAGACGCAATTTACCTTAGAGGTTACTGTTTATGGGATCTACTGTCCAAATCTATTTCGACTGCCAATTGAGAAATAACAACCATGGACTAATCCACGTGCGGAACTGACATTCAGGAAATCTCTCTAAATCCAGAAGCCAGGTTTATTTTAAGCGATAACAGCTACTGCCTCACACAAACGCGCCTGAGACACTCGGAATTCATGAAAGTGATGTATTGACATCGCGGTGCTTCAGCCCTCAACTGTGGCCGTATGGCACCAACAACTGACAAATTATAGCCATCTCAAATTCGAAAATGTCAGAATTCCGGGATATGAATCATAAGTAATCCTCGGCTCACCGGAATAAATTTGGAGATTTGCCGACTTTTTGGACAACTGGGCCTGCTGTCCTTTTTCAAAGCGAATACGGACTTTGATCGATCAGCAGTTTGAGCTAATGGGTACCCGAATTCTTTTATCAACCAAAGCAATCACTGAATGAACAGACGATGGGCAGCATATCCGAAACCAGAAGTCTGGAGGGCCACTCAGGTGACAATGCGCCGCCGAGTGACGCAAACTAAAGATAGACTGCTCCCCACTGAAACCTACGCAGTTATCTATAAAATATGTTGCAACGATGGAGACTATAATTACTTTGGATAAACAGGACGCAAACTGCAGACCCGCCTACAAGAACACAAAGTGGCGGTCCGGAGGGTAGACCCTAACTCGCAGCGTGCCACACATATCGGAGAGACCGGCCAAGACTTTGACATTCAAGGAAGACCATCGTAGGCCGAGGAGCCTCAAAATCTGAAAGATTGTCGCTTGTGGTATGGTACTCAGACGCCAATTCTGTCAACAGGCAGATGGACCTCCCTGCGGCCTACAAAGTCTTGCGCCATTA
>JAYGXS010000367.1:0-29348 GCA_036362985.1 Ligula intestinalis
CATCCATTCACGGTTCCACCTCCGTAGGCCGTAGACGCATGGGCCATAGATAGACGATAGATCCTGTTTGACCGTAGCTGTTCAAGTTTTTAGCTGCCCGCCACGAAGTTTGTGCCAGATGGGGGGAGGCGTCGCCACAAGCAGGTCTCGAATCCGCTCAATGTCATCACGCCAGGAAGCATGCCCGAATCACCGAACTCGTTTTCAAAGCAAGAGTGGAGGGAGAGAGTCCGGGTTGACAGCGTCAGCGGAGATCGGAGCAGCAAATTCGGTCGACGCGACGGTTACGAAGGATGTAGCCAAGGCAGTCATTGTCAAACACCTCAAGGCGCCTTATGTCCTCTACGCGCACAGACCTTGACTCTCTGCCATAGAGCAGGATACATCGAATCGCTGCTTGGTAAACACGGGACTTTTTGCGTAGTGATATTCACCTTCTATTATTTAGAGGAGCGCACATACGGTAGAAGGCAGATAGGGCACGGTTGACGCCTGATTCAACCTCATTGACACATTGACCCATTTTCGTTACCAAAAAGCCCAAGTGTCTAAACAAGTCGACCACTTCGAGATGGGCGCCGTTGAGGACAATAGGAGTGAGAGATGTAGGGGGCACATAGGAAAACATGACTTGGGTCTAAGTGTCGTTTAGGCGTTATCAGATGGATCGTGCACGCTCATTGATTTTGAACAACGTATGCTGAACTGCAATAGAGTTTTTACCAAAGAGGACGACGTCATCAACATACGCCAAGTCAGTGACCCATTTAGAGAGATCAAACTACACTTCGGGAAAGTCATTTAGTCCTTTGGTCATGATCCAGTCCACCGCATAGTTTAACAGGGTTGATGAAAGGGCACAACCTTGGCAGACGCACGTCCTGACGCTTAAGTCTTCCCTGCCACCATCCTGTGTCCTCACGCGTGTGGAAGTGACACGATTGTATGTCTGCATGATAGTGATAAGCATCGGTGGTAGGCGGTCCACCCTTATTATGTTCTTCAGCGAACGGTGATCAGCAGAGTCAAATGCGGCAACAAAATCGATGAAGCATAGAACAGTGGGTTTTTGGTGGCCCCATCTCACACTAAGCACATGGCGGAGATTGAAGGTCTGGTCGTTGCAGCCACGACCTGGTCGAAATCCACTCTGGTTTGGGTGGGTGCGCTGGTCTCTCGCAGTTTTAAAACGTTTGAAACTGAGAGACATGAATGTTTTTGCTGCTAAATTGATAAGGCCTCTATAATCTTTGCACGCTGGTCTGTCACCTTTTTAACAGGGAGAGAATTACTGTCTTATTCCAGTCAGAGGGCACAACTTTGCTGTCCCATATCGTGGCAAATATGTGTTGTTGCCATGGCCGAATAACCTCGGGTGCACATTAACTGAGCTCCAGCGGGAGGTCATCCTCACCGGGTGTCTTGTTGTTGTGTAGCCTTTAAGAGAATGAAGACAACTTCATATATATTGGGTGGCTCTGTGTTGCACACATACGGATGGATATGATCGTCCGCATGGGGCGACAGGTCAGACATTCCAGGGGGATCATGATTGATGTGGTACCAGAAATACTCACGCCATCTCTCTAACCGGTCATCGATCTTATTTATGACACCACCGTTGCGATCCAGTAAATTCTCGGCGGTGGTCCCCGAACCTCTGCTGGCCAGTTTTGACAGTTGGTAGAGCTCGCGGGTATCACTTTTTGTAGCTGCTTGCTCCGTTTCCGTGGCAAAGTCGCCATAATTGGCTTTTATATTAGCTCAGATGGCCCTTGTCGTTTGGCTCCGCAGCTTTCTGTAAGTTGAGTAGCCAGCGAGTCTGGCTTGGCCGGTCATCACAGCTAACTCAAGCATGGGTCAAATGATCCAGTAGCGATATTGCTGCCAGATTTTGCCCAGATAGGTGTATGCCAGGGACTGCCACCCTGGCTCCTGGTCCACTCGGGCGTCAGGGTACAGGCCGATAAAATGGTCTTGGAGTACTGAGTGGATTGCCTTGCAAACAGAGGACTTCAGCTTTTCGACAATGGTCCACTGAAGTCTAGAGGATCTGTGAATAGCTCTCAAACGCAAGCAAAGTGTCACCCTCTGTAGGAAATGGTCCGATACATGAGCGTTTACTGTATCAGCACCACTGTAGGCTCAAAACTCCCAGAAGTAGATAGCTCAGCGTGCTTGGACAAGGATGCGATCGATTTGGGCCTGGCTATGCCCGTTATTTGAGTACCGCTTCACAGGGTGGTGGCTATGTCCTCCGGTCTTGCTGCCCTTCAAAGCCCCGTCAGCCAAGCAAAATGAAGTTTCTGGCGGGCACCAGCGTGGAGGTGGGTTTGGATTTTACACACGTCTAAGATGAATTTAAAGCATTTTATATAAAAAATGACATCTTCAAAAGCGCTTAAGTTCGATATTTGGATGTTCAGTTTATGCGTTCCATGCCTTTTCAAATGACGCAGGCTAGATCGAAATGATATATTTTGACCAGTTGTTTTGCATAAATCTGATAAATGAGGTAAGTAATATGCTTGAAATGACGGAAATTACATATCTATGTAAACCACAGCAGACTTCAAAACGTTCTTTTACGTCAGAATACCTCTCTTTGACTTAATGGCACAACAGTGACCCAAGATATACTCCAATATTCTTAAACACGATAATATTTTGCCTGTTGTGTTCCAAGTTTCATTTTTTTAAATTTTCTTCTATATTTTGACAAAATTTGGATAAAGGTGAGCAAAAATGTTACGCAGGTCCGTTGTGCTCATTATTCTTCTATCTGTTCCATTTATTAATAATGCATAAACCAACCGTATACCGTACATGTAATAAGACCTCCGACTTTCAAACTTAATGCCTTTCTATTGATTTAATCTAATCAGTTGATCAAAATAATCTGGTAGAAACATAAATGCTAAAATACAATCACAAATTGTGTCAAACAAGTTTCTTACACATTTCGTATGTATAGAAGAAACCCTTACCTATTCTGAATTCTTGGACACCTTATTGAGTTATTTAAATGTCTCTGGCAGGTGCAGAAAGTCAGCATTAGTTGAATTGAAGGTCAATTCGGGTAAGTGACCGCTATGTACACAACTATTTACCACTTTCTGCCAAGTTATTTATTTTTGTGAAATAAAGGATAAGCTTGTCCTTGTCACTCGCTCTTATGTTACATTTCCCTTCATAAGTCTTAATTTCCTAATTTCCTCCTTTGAGACATACGACGTTATGTTGACGACGATAATGTGCCATCTGACCAATCTGACTGTAGGACAACGTCGTTAGACGATTGCAGTACCTGGAGCTGTCCGTCAACGGAAAAAGTAACAGAACACTCAACAAGCACCGTTAATGGGCAACCAGAGATGAAAAGGAGGTGACTCAACATTTTTTTTGTGGTCTTCGGCTAGATACTGGAACACACGCATTAAGCGTCTGACAAAAATTCTCGAAATGTTTAATTGTGTAGCCTCTGAATTATCAGTTGATTGCCGTACGCTTTTGAAAAGGAAAACCATTTGGACAAAAGCGATGGCAAAAGGCAGCGGTGAGTTTGTCCATATCAAAATAACTAAAATAATAACCAAGCAGAATAGTCAATATACTATGCTCATTGTAGGAAATGAATTTGTAATATATTTTGCAATTGATGACGATAACATTGCGCAGAAACAGCCCTGATGGTGATTGCCGCAGCAAAAGGGACGACTGTCATATTTTTGGCAGGTCACCCCTTCTAGCGTGCAATGTAGGGATGCTATCATGTTTTCCGTTAGGTCCACCTCACCTACTTAACCCAGGTGTTATGCACTGGTTACTATAACTGTGGCTAAAGAGCCCACAAGGTTCGAAGTATAAAATGTCACGAGATAGAAGTAGCCAAAGTAAATGATAGGTTGTTAGCTTAAAGTCAGTTTTTACCATGAGAGTTTTCCCAGCGAGCTAAGTCATTTCGTGAGTGGGTCACATGGAAGGAAACTGAAAAGCGCCAGTTCCCATTGCATACATGTGCTTTTGTTCTAAGGGTGTTATTAAGGATATATATATTGCAGGCATTTCATGATTCTTTCTACGGCAATATGTGGGCGAAGTTTGCAATCAACAAGCCATATTAGTGAGTCAACTTATACACTTAGCATTGTCCTGCGCTGTTATTTTACGTTTACCTATATATGCCTAAATTTGCTTATTTCTAACTTTCAGACATACGACGCAATAATGAGGATGATGATGCGCTAAGGCCGTACGGGCTGCCAGCATTGTCCATAAACTTCACAGCGCTACGTTCGGACAGCCAGGAATTCTGAAATAAACGGCCATATAAATTTTTTTTAAATTTTTTTATACCACAATATTTTTAAGCCCGCTTTTTGTATTAATATACATATTACTAAAACACCAGTCTTCAAAAAAGAAATATTTCACAATATTTCGCAGGAAAGGAGAAAACCACAGTCCGAGGACAGATATACCTCGATATTTTGAGCATCGAGCACAATCAAAAGATTGCACTTCAGCCTAAGAATCTCACGCTTTATTAGGACCTTCACATTTTTAGTCTATATTGTTGATACAGTTGCTGGGACAATACATTTTGGCGTCTCAAAATTTCTTTTTTGCGAGAAGAGCTTCGGTCAAGTCTAACTACAGTGAAAATGTCGTTTAAAAAAAGAAAGATAACTACAGTATGACTTGACATGCACGTTCTCAAGAAGGGCAGAAAAATTGTCAAATATGACGGTGTGGAGCAAAGAAATATTATGCGGGAACGTGTCTGGAACATTTCAATTTCTATCGGGTTTTGCTAATAGCCCTTTATTATAACTACAATACGCGGTTGGCAGCCCCAATAACACAGAATAATCCGAGCCTGAAAAGAAAGCTCTATTTTTAATCACAAAATGCCTGGGATCGTTGTTTTATGTGTTAACAAGGGGGGGGGGGGCATCAGCAAGACTGTTGAAAAAGTAAGTCTTCAAAGCCTTACATTGTAAAGAGCAAAGACTTAAACGCTGGAAGTCACCACGTAATGTAATAAGCTACCTGCAATTTTAAGCAAAATAAACTTAAAAAACGGAATAAAGCAGCTAAGCATGTAGAGGAGGGGATTTTTATGCTGATATACATAATGTCTACATAATAAATACAAAATCAAGGCTAACATACTACAGCAATAGCATATATTAAGTCACCTGGAAAAGAAAATAAAGATTAACAATTTGTTAACTAATGCTGTTTTAGAAAGACGGTCACTCTACCACCTCTGCTGCCCATCCCGTTAAGCGAACGATCCCGGAGGCCGCCGGCCGCCTTCTATACCACCTGGAATTCGATTTACGCACAGCTGTCAAATAATGAAACCGAAAGGCCCTCTGCAGTGGCGAAAAAATCACCTGGAGTCCTTTACTCATTCTGTTGCATTTGCGGACAAGCCAATTATGTCGGAAAAGCTAGCAGACTTCTGAAGAAGTTCATTTTTGAATACGTTGCTGCAGAGCAGCGAAATGGTGCATATTGTCAAGTTATGGCTAATTCTATGAGACTCGGTCACACACCTGAATCTATCCTAGCAGGCCATACGACATTTTCCAAATCCGAGAATGACAAGGATCCGACGGAGGTCTTCAGCACAGAGTGGCCGCCTTCAGGCAACCGTCATGCCTTTAACCATCGTGTCCTCTGGGGCCTTCGGTGAGGCAAGCACTTGCGTGCGTCTTTTAATGGCCCTTTTCATGCGTGACCTCAGAACCTGGTCAGTGGAGGACTCGCTTGTTTCGTCTTTGACATCTTGCCTCGGCGATGGAGTAAGTGTTTGACGCTCCTTAAAAATACATCTAAAACACAAATTCTAGTGGATCTTTGAGGTCGCGAAAATATACGACGTCAATATGATCCTGCTAATCTCTTGAGCCCTAGGTTGCTCAAACTTAAACATAAGTATTATTCAGTTTTTTTGTGATTAGCCAACGCGTTAACCAAAAGCTGTCAAATGCATGCATTTATGTGATCCATAGTTCCTGTGCTTCCTTCCATCTGACATCAAGGGCAGTGACAGAGACCTCTTATGTGTGCTTTACCTTAACCCATTGCCTTCAGGATGTCACAGATCTCTTAAGTCGTACAGGCACCAAAGATGTCGGCTGTTTTCAAAACAAATATGTTTCTCAGTAGAGTAACATAAAAAAAACCATCTCGTAAAAACGTCACTAAAAGCAATATAGGTATGCCTTAAAAAATTAAAGGTTTGTAGCCACTTGGAGGTCGCAGTATTGTGTAAAATACGTAAAAGCAGCATTTAAATATAAATAGTTAAACAGCTGTACTATTTTCGAAGATACAAAATGCAACGCTATTCCTGCATTTGGACAATAACATTTTAGTTTTACTCAATGTTACTCTAAACTACTGAATTCAAGGAAAACGCATGTTTTTTTTCATCCCACAAATCTCTTTGATAAGGTTTCGAAATTGATGTTGAGCGTTGGCAGTGCAGCTATGACCACGTACGATAAATGTTGTTGTGTCTTCACCACTACCCAAGGGGTTTGTAAACGGGTGAATAAAGAAATCTCGGTTTAGCAACAGCAGATTGCAAAAAACTGGTTCAATGTATTTTTAGGTTATTTATCTTATATTAAGGAGATATGGTGCATTTGGTTCACGTTGTGGGCCCACTTGTGAATAAACTCACAGCATTCGGTGAGTTTAAAACGCACACAGGAGGTAAGGCCCTCTACGCCAGCCAACGCTCTACCCACATAAGCCAGGAATACCACGCTTCGCACAGTGAATTTTATCAAACTTTGACCAATATTAGCCGAACTGCTTTGCCGTTTGTGTGGAATCCACCATTACGTCACAGAAACTTAACTGCGAAGTAGAATATCTTAAGCAAGCAGATTGATTAACAGAATGACATCCAGATAACCTACAAGACTGTATTAATTATATAGGAGGTTTTGTTAACTTAGTTGACCTAACCGTGATAGAAGTCGTTCCAATCGGCTGGATTCACATATGTCACCAGTCTGCCAACTTTAAATTCGTAACGAAGCGGCAAAATGTTATGGACACCATGCTAGTCTGTGCTGACAACTTCAAAACAAGAAACACAGTTTTTGCACAAGTATTCCTCGGTCAATGATGAAACTGTCAGATATGACAGTCTTGAGCGAAGATATATTTTACGGGGACGTGTCTCGAACCAAGGTGTCCTCCGATGACCGGTCATGCCTTCGGTGAGGCAAGCACGTGCGTCTTTTCGTGGCCCTTGTCATGCGTGACCTTAGAACCTGGTCAATGGAGGTCTCGCGTGTTTTTTCTTTGTTATTCTGCCTCGGAGATGACGTGCGTGTTGGGCCCTCCTTAAAAATGTATCTGAAACACAAATTCTAGTTGATTTCTGAGGTCGCGAAAATATATGACGACCTTGTCGTTGTTCTCAGTTTGATATTGATGCTACAAAATCTATTATTAAATTTGCAGAGCTCGCCCATAACTTTAGATTTCATTATCCTTATAGAGTTAAAATATATTTGGTCCAAGTATGCTTCCAATTTGGTGAAAGTCCTCGAAAATCAGGGATAACTTCGTTTTAATTGCATCTCCTTCATAGTTTTTTCACCGTGTTTAAGTCTCTCGTTCTCTATTCAACATTTTTTGTGCAGGACAATGTGCCGATATTAATCATTTACAGCACGCTTACGATACTAAACACTAAAAACTTATAAAGCAACATTCCAGTTGATCTCCTGACATCTTATAAGGACAACAGTCAGTAAAGTACCGATCTCATATGCATTATTGCCGCTTTGGAACAAAAATCTGCGTAAGTAATGTTCTGCTGTGATTTGTTATGCAAGCGTGAGCCTTATTATTGAAAAAACACGCTTATGATCGAACGGTCTGATCTGTTCGAGTTCTGGAGTTTAAAGACAACTTTACTTTCTATAAATAGGGACAAGTTATGTGTTCGGGGTTTTGGTGGTAGACTGGTGTCCGTCGCATTTGGTACTTTCAACGTGCATGAGGTTGGCAGGTTGTGTTTCCATGGAAAAAACAGTAATTAACTAAATTTCTTGGCATTCACCTTAATGTTTTGTAAAGACCGTACAAAAGTTTTGTCTAAAAATAACACTCAATAAATAAGAAGACAAACATATGCGACAGTTCTGCACAATTTGATGATTTTTATGTGCATGAGAGGGAGATCAAATGCATCATATCAGGGAAGAACACCCATGAAAAGTACAGAAAAGGAGATGTAGGTTACAGTTAAACGCATTACTGCTAACGCCCGACGTCGTAACTTTTTCATTTTTACTGGTCTCCTTACCAGGGGAGGAGTCAGCTAGAAAAAGAACTTAAACAGTTAACAAATGCAGAATTGAAAAATGAAACTAAAATAAGTACGTTTTCCCGGACGCGGTTCATGAACTGGACATTTCTTATAAGCAAGTTTATCAACATTACTTGAGTGTTCACTTCTAGTCATCTCTGTTGTCCCTGTACCATAAGAGTATGTATTTACTGCTACAGCCAGACTACTGATGCACTCAGGTATGTCACAGCATCCATTTAGGATAGGTGGCATCTCCACGTAGTAGTTCGTAGGCACGTAAAATATTTTATAATTTCTTACAAAACTGAGTTGGGAAAAGTTGAAGCTATACGCGTCTGTTTGTTAAAAGTAGATGCACAGTTATTAAAAAAAGTGAAGCTAAAGATATTCTTTCATTACCAGGCTATTTACGAAAACGTTTATGTTCACACATATACAAAAGACGCACTTCATGTCCAGGCTGTGGATTATGAGTTCGGCAATATGTCAATAACAAGGTCAAACAAAAAGCCAGGTGGCTTACCAGTAGTTATCGCCTCTGTTTTCTAAGCCGTCATGCCATCTTGAGCTGAACTGCCTTCTGGAAAATAAACGTCGATGAATTCTGAAACTTATTGATAACCACTACTGTACTGCTCGCTAAATATACTGCTAAATATTTTGATTTTACTATGTCTGCTAATTTTTCTGAGAGCAGAAATATGGATACGCTGGCTCACAATTTAGCAGATGCGACTTCTAGTATGCAGGAAAAATAACTTGACATGTTTTTTTCTCCTAAGAAGAATCGTCAGTTGATTTCCCTACGGCTTAAGGTGGAGAATAAACACTCATGTTATGCATCCTCACGCTGTTCAATGTCGTCACGAGACGTGACACCTTACGTCCTGACACCTCCCAACGAGTAACGAGACAGGAACAGGGGTTCAACATGACGTGATTTTCGGTGACCCAGTCCCTCCCCCATGGTCCATGCATAAAATCGGATCCTTAAATCCATCAACATTTTTCCCCTCTTCCCCTTCTTATCACAGCTTGGCTGCTAAATCTTTCGTAAATTCTACCGTCATTCATGTTTTTGTACCAGCCTGAAGATGAATATTCTAAATCTCCTTCCTTTTGAATGATTACTTGTTGCCCACCCTATTGACTGCATGTATGATATGCATACAGCTACTCATGGAATACACAATATTCTTGTTTTTTCACATGCATCCAGTATGCATGTACTGTGTCCTTCTGTGTGTGTTTTGTTCTGGTCAGGTACTCTATTTTGCCTTCAGACAAAAAGAAATGTCAACAACAACTTACCTTAAACTATGTTTGGTCTGCATTTCTTTGGTCTGATAAAGTGTAAGTTGTTACTGTCGATTAGGACTGTGAAGGTGTAATTGGCATTAAAAACATAGCTTGTCTGCATTGCTTCACAACACGTCAAAAGAAGACCTTCGTATTTATCCACGGAAGGCAGCCTTCTTAAGGAAATGAAGACGTGCTCATTTGTTTTGCAACACTAGAAATACTGTTATCTTGTATTTAAAATTAATCTTTCGGAAAGCTGTATAGCTTTTGAGAATTTCATGGTTTACCTCAATATTATAACCCGCATTTAATAGCAAAATTTGTTTCGTTCGGCAAAAATTCCCATTTCGCTAACGATTGAAAAGTCGTGTTGGCAAACAGCTGTTTTCGGTCATTCACTTCAGGCCGTTACAGTGACATGGCAAGAAAGGCGACTAAAGCAGGCAGTTCGGTACTGTGCTAATATAGTTCTTGAGGTGGGGAGGATAAGGGTAGTAATTTGTCATCTCGTGGTTCCCTCGTCTCCTGCGAGCCGGACTCAGCATGCCGAGGACGTTCGGCTGTCATGCGTGTGGAACGGGAGAGGGACGTTTCCACGATCTTAGTCATACGCGCAGCGGGCTCTCTGTGAGTGTGACCAGCATGGTCGCATTACATGTCCTCTGCGGCTGTGGGTTGTATGGTTTTGGGCTGCGTAGCTTCTGACGTCGTGAGTTCTGACGTAGTAGCTTCTGGCAGTGCGGGATCCTTGTATGTGGTCGGCCACGGGAGGAAGACGGCATTTACCAGCGTCTTTTGACAGCAAACAGCGGGTTTTGCTCAACGAATTGCCACTGACTCAGCTGTGGCGAGCACCCGTTTACGCAGGCCTTTAGAGTAGAGCCTGGGTGCATGGTATATGACCTGAAAGGACTCTTTCGCGTCAACTTGGTGATTTTCATCGATCAAGTGTGTGAGGACTGAGCTTGAGATCGATCGATTTTCCCTTTCACCTAACCAGGCTGGTATGTGTTCGCGTATCCTCTTCTCCAGACGTCTCGTTGTTCGGCCGATATATCCCACCCCACATGAGCAGGTCAATGAATAAATGCAACTGGAATTGGCCTGTAGCGGAAGTCTGTCTTTACCCCCCATCCGCAGAAGGGGAGATTTTGTGAAGAGAACGCGTAAGTTAGCAGCCTGGAAAACTCTCGTGACTGCTGTCTCTAGACGTCGTCTTACTTGTTCGTTTGTTGCCTCTCCTAGGAAGGACAGTCTTATGAAAAGGTCTTGCTTTTTGTGCCGTTGCTACAGCAGGCTTTGTGACACGCTCCTTAATGTCGCGAAGGATCAACCTTTCTGGATAACCATTTTCACAAAGTGTGTTCTGTAGCTGCTGCAGTTCTCTTTCAACTAATTCAGGAGAGCAGATGCGTCGTGTTTTGGCTGCCAATCCCTGGACTAAGTTTCTTTTAAGATGAAGGGGAACGAAACTGTTGAAATTAATGTTTTGCCCCGTCCGTATACCCAGCATTGTATTGAACCGTCTTCTTTTCTGTGCAGGAGGACATCTAGGAACACGATTGCGTTGTTCACCTCCGTTTCCACAGTGAAGTTTAGTGCTGCGTGGGCCGCATTGAACGTATGAACAATGCCATCTTTATCGGTAATCTGCTTCGTCAGGCAAAAACTATCATTCACGTAGTCACCATAGAACTCAAATGTGCTGATAGTGTCTTTGTGGTTTGATTCCTCGACTTTGCCCATAAAGACATTCGTGAGGAATGGTCCAAGTGGTGAGCACATGGCAACACCGTCTGTTTGCCTGTACAACTGGCCATTGCAGAGGAACTGTATGTTCTGCATGCAGCACGTCAATAGTCCTTTAGCGTCTCTACTGTCATCCCTTATCTGGTGGTTTGTCTGATGTATAAAGTCGCTTAAGTACTCAATGGTTTCCACAACTGTCACGTTAGTAAACAATGAAGATACATCTGATGACAACATTTTCAGATTTCCTATGTTAACATCCTTGATTGCTTTGACGAAGTCAAAGGTATCTTTCAGGCTTATAAGGTAAAGGCGACTCTGAAGCGGTTTAAGCTTTTTAACACGCCATTTTGCAATAGAGTGGTAGGGCGAGTTCCTCATGTCCAAGATAGGACGAAGCGGCACACCTTATTCATTAATTTTGGGTAGGCCATACATTCGAGGTATTTTGGTGCCCACGGGTCTTAGCCCCTCCCATTCTTTGTCCAATAAACATCCTTCCTTGTGAAGTACTTAAAGTAGCTTTGTTAGATGGCCTTCAAAAGCCTCTCTCCGGTCTTTGTCTTTATTGGATTTTGAATACTGTGTGCAATCCGATAAAATTTGTTCTAGTTTAGCAACATTGTCCTTCTTATCTTCCAGCACAATCCCGGATCCTTTGTCCGTTCTAGTAAGCAAAGTAATTTCATTTCGGCCAAGCTCATTGAGGCTATCCAGATGGGCCTTGGATAGAGGACCTATTAGGTCTTGGAGTCTTTCTTAATTAATGTTGACAGCAGGTGACTAGGGTCGACTAAAGATAGTCAACTTCTCTGGGCTCGGAGGGTTTCAGCTTGGAAGTCTGACTGAAGAGACTTTTGAATTGAATTTCTAGTTCTAGTTGTTTTTGCTTGCGTTGTGCCATGCAAAACTTGGGGCCCAGATAAATTGCTTCTAGGAGCGTTTTATCAAGACGCACTGAAGAATACTTATGCATGTACCACTCCGGATTATTGGGAAGTAAAGTCTGCGCTTTCACTTGTTGGACGCTTCGTAGTAGCTTTGTCCACCTGACTTCAGTTCTCCTGTTTCTGACTGTCTGGACGTAGTCTTCGAAGGTTAGTTTATTTCCATTTCCGAGACGGTCGAGGGCCGTGATATTCTGGCAAAGATTCCGTTCAAGCTCCTGCATTTTGGCGTTAACTGTCTCCATATGACTTTCTGCATATCGTCGTAGAGCGGCTGCAGTAGGCGTGATATGGTTCCTGCGCAGGTTCCTCCAATAGTATTTTGGGTATTCCTCACGACCTATACAGTCTGATATGAATTAGAAATTCACTTTTGCCTCCGCAAGTCTGGTGTCGAACTTTAGGAAGTCATTGTTTCCCTTTAACATCAAGGGATTTTTGGATTGTCTTAGTTCGGCGAAATATCTCATTTCGTTTACGATTGGAAATACGTGTTGGCGAACAGCTGTTTTCGGTCTGGAGAAGAGGATACGCGAACACATACCAGCCTGGTTAGGTGAAAGGGAAAATCGATCGATCTCAAGCTCAGTCCTAACACACCTTATCGAAACAACTCACCAAGTTGACGTGAGAGAGGCCTTTCAGGTCATATACCATGCACCCACGCTCTACTCTAAAGGAATGCGTAATCGGGTGCAAGCCACAGCTGAGGCAGTGGCAATTGCTTTAGCAAAACCCGTTCTTTGCTGTCAAAAGACGCTGGTAAATGCCGTCTCCCTCCCGTGGCCCACCACATACAAGGATCCCGCACTGCCAGAAGCCACTACGTCAGAACTCACGACGTCAGAAGCTACGCAGCCCGAAACCATACTACTTACAGCCGCAGAGGTCATGCAGTGCGACCATGCTGGTCACATTCACAGAGAGCCCGCTGCGGGTATGACGTAGATCGTGGGAACGTCCCTCTCCCGTTCCACACTCGTGACAACCGAACGTCCTCGGCATGCTGAGTCCAGCTCCCAGGAGACGAGGGAACCACGAGATGACTAATTTCTACCCTCCCCCCACCTCAAGAACTATATTAGCACTCTACCGGACTGCCTATTTTAGTCACCTATTTTGCAATGTCACTGTTACGGCCTGAAGTTAATGACCGAAAACAGCTGTTTGCCAACACGACTTTTCAATCGTTAGTTTGTTTTGTCAAGTAGTCTTCAAGTGCTTTACGCATTCACGAATGCGTGCATTGTTCTCGCCAACTATTCTCAACGTGCTGAAATCGTCAATCACAGTTTGAAGATGGGTCATTACCTTATTCAGAGCTATGTACATGTGGCGTAGGTGTTAAGGCTCATAAGTTTAAACCTAACGGCTGCCAGTTTACAGGTCCGGTTCCCTAGGAGATGAGAGAGTCCATAGGACATCCAACATATCGAAAGTTTGGATTCTGTACATACGAAAAGGAGAATAGTAAGAAGGAAGTTCTGACTGCCAGGGTAACACATGTCCTTCCGCTAGAGTGGTATGGCCCGAAGTGATGCCTGGGGACGGCCACCACATTGTCGTCTTTGTCCACAGGGATTGACACCAACCTATTAAATGAGGCCAGTCTGTTAACGCGATAATCTCAGTGGAAGATTTGATGTCAAGCCATTGTCAGAAGGACACGTTATTAGCAGCAGTGGGTCACAATGAGTCAGCATGCGGCGGACATTCACGTTTGGCTGATCATGGGTTCCAAGTAGCGCTAGCGGCGACTAAATCCATGCATTTAAGAAATATGCCTTGGAAAAAATAATGTTTAATTGAAAACAATTGATCACAAAAATCTGGCAAAAGCTTATATGCTAAAATACTCAATAAAATTTCGTCAAAGAAGTGTCATGCAACACTCACAATACTGTATGTATAGGAGGAACTCTTACCTATGATCACTGCCTGGACACCTTAATGAGCTAGTTACATTTCTCAAGCAGGTGCGGAAAGTCAAAAATAATCAAATTGGAAGTTAATTTTGGAAAGCAGCCACCGTGTTCACAATTAAATGCAAACTTCTTGTAAAGGCACGTGGGATAGAAGCACGTGAGTGACGTGCGAATGTTCTGGAAACGCGCGCGAATCTTCCCCGTATCTATAGAACTGATCATGGAAGTCAATAACTATTATTATGTTTAAATTAAACTTAATAATAATAAATAAACAAAAATCACTAAGCTGTTTGCACACTACCTTTGTTTTACCTTATACTACAATGGCCGCTCATTGGATGACTTTGACGGGCAGGGATAAATAACGAGGCTGACTGAGGACCCGGACACATCTTCCGGCGCGCTTCCATGGTCGCTACGGCTGTTCCCGTCCAGTCAATGATTCAACTGCCGTTCTTTTCAAAGACAGTGTCTTCCTTTAGTTTATTTTTGTATAAAGTTCTCCCATTAGATTATTTTTGTATCTATGACCTTCAAGACGCTCATCTTCAGTCACTGACTTCTCTTGTTTTGGACTGACTGTCGTATTGGTCGCCCGTTCGCTCGTTTTCAATACTCGTTTCCGTCCTTTGTCGTCGGCTTCGCATTACATTTTGGTGGCAGCGGTGTTAACCATGGCCAACAACCTTCTGAAGAATTTATTGACTCAACTGTCCCAGGTAAACCTCCAGTCCTCCCGCCGGCCGCCCTCCAGTTTGACGCTGTTTTGCGACTATCCGCGCTGTAAAGCACGCATACGTGACTACCTCAACAGAGTGGACGAGGTGGCCCGGACCCGAACGATTCTGGCCAAGTTGAAAGACGATGCCCATGATCTTGCCCTTGCTGTTGGTGCCTCATCGACTCATCCCGTTGAGGACCTTTTCAAAACCTCCGAGCAGTTTCCTTTGCCAGGCCACTCCTTCCTGGATCCGCGTCTCTGACTTCCACCAGCGACTTCATGGATCTCTGGAGAGCGTCCTTCAATAACAACAAGCTCCCCGTCTCCTGGCCAAACAGGCATATCCACACTTAGACCTGAACTCCCTTAACTATATTGTCATGGAGCAATTTTTCAAGGGCCTGTCAGACCCTGAGGTCCGGAAAGTTGTCCTTCGCCAACAACCCACCAGTTTGGATGCGGCCATTGCAGTTGCCTGGCGCGAGGAGGCTCTGCAGTCCGCCTGTGGTTCTCCGCGAGGCCAATCTGCGGTCGCAGCCATTCGGTCGTCGGCCACCATCGGTACTCAGACTCCTGGCCATTGATGCTCTTGTGGGTCTCCCTTCCCTCGTCGGGACCGCTGGCGCCGTCAGCAACTCCGGCCGCCAAACGGACTTCCTGGCCCTCTTCCTCTTATGGCAATCGAGGCTGGACCTAACCCTTGTGACAGTGAGTGCCTCATTCTCTCTGATATTGTATTTTCAAACCCTTTCTCTTCCTCTTGTCCCCTTGTTGTAGCTGCTGTAGGCTCTACCACATTTTCCTGTCTCATTGACTCCGGCGCTGATTGTTCATTGATGCGTCAGCTACCCTCCCTAGAGTTCCTAACCCGTGTTAGATATATTCCTCATCCTCCTTTTTCTTAACACACGGCTAATGGCGGTAGTCTTAGTTATACTAGCTTCGTAGAGTTCTCCTTGACCGTTTATAGCTCTAGTTTTTGTCATCAGTTTATTGTTTACCATGATATAACATGGAATTGTATCTTAGGCGTCGATTTTCTCCAGAAGTTTGGGTGCTCCCTAGACTTCGGGCAGAGACTCCTTCGGACATTCTCAGTTGACGTCCCATTTAGCCGATGCTCCCGTCGCCTTCATACAGTCCCTGCGTCTACCCTCACCCCCAGCCTTGCTGACTTAGTTCCCCAGCACCTCGACGCCGCTAATGCCAAAAAGCTTCGTATCGTTCTCGGCGAATTTGAGGATATATTCGACTGGGACGGGAAATATACTGGCCGCACCAATGCCCTTGAGCATTGTATAGACTCGGGTGGTGCGCGCCCTATTCGGGTTCCCCCTTGCCGCTTACCTATATTCTGTCAAAATGAGTTAGACGACCTTATCAAGGACATGCCTAGTCGTCACATCATCCGTCCGTCTCACTCACCGTGGTCCTCACCCATCGTGCTCGTCAAAAAGACGGATGGATCGATGCGACTCTGTATCGACTACAGGAAACTTAATGACATTACTTAGAATAATTCATCTCCCTTACCTCGTATGGATGCGACCCTCGACACTTTAGCTGGTAACAGTATGTTTTCTACCTTGGACTTGGCCTCAAGCTACTGACAGATAGAGGTGCGGCCCTCAGCTCGCGAGAAGACTGATTTTGCCGTCCCTTCAGGCCTGTATGAATTTGAGACTATGCCCTTCGTTGTAGCCAATGCGCCCAGATCATTCCATCTTGTCCTGAATCAAGTCCTAGCCCATCTGTTACTTTAATCCTGTCTAGTCTATATGGATGACATAATTGTATTAGAAAAGGACTATGACAACTATTTGCAAAACCTTCGGGCTGTATTCAGAAGTCTTCGAGATGCTGGGCTCACTCTTAAACCCTCTAAATGTGTATTTTTGCGACCTCGAGACAAATTATTAGATCACGTCGTCTGGTCGTCTGTAATAGAGACTGACGAAGATAAGGTGAGGCATATCAGCGACTGGCTCACCTCGGCAAATGTCACGGAACTTCGTAGTTTCCTAGGGCTAGCCTCGTACTACAGACGTTTCATCAAGACAACGCCAATATAGCCGATGCCTACCACACATTGACACAGAAAGATTTTAAGTTTAAGTTGACTGCTGCTTTTGTCAATGCCTTCCAGTCGCTTAAGGACAGGCTCTGTTCGAGCCCCATACTGGTAGATCCTAATACTGCCAGTGATGCTGGGAAATTCGTGCTCGACACTGACGCTAGCGAGACCGCGATTGGCTTCAGAATTTAAAGCACCCCGAGGGACAAGTTGCTCGGTGGCAGGGGAAACTTGTCGAATACGATTATGTGTGCATCTTTCGCCCCGGTCAGCTACATGGCAACGCTGATGCATTGTCCCGTAAACAATACCGTCCACATGGGGACTGCCGTTTGTGTATGGTCATAGATATCTCCACTTTCGCCCTCCAGAGCGATCAGTGCCTACTTTGGGCTGCCGCGCAGAGGGACGACCCCCACATCTTGCCTGTCTATAACCGCAAGGTTGCCGATGCCTGACCTCTCAGTAAAGTTGAGCTTAGTGGCCTAAGTTACAAGATTAAATGCATGCACGGATTTTAAGACAAGCTATTTATTGAGAACGGCGTCCTTTTCTACCGTGACGGGGACCAATACCCCAGGAAACTCGTCCTTCCGCTGTCTATGGTTGATGATTTTATTGACCAAATTCACACCCACTCAGTCCATTCTGGCATCCACAAGACTAAGTGGGCCCTCCGCCGCCGTTACTACTGGCCCAATCAAAAGCGCGACATTCAAGATAGGATTCGTGCATGCGAGTTCTGTCTCAGCTCTCAGCCCCCTGGTCGGTCCTCATCGGCATCGGCAGGTTCAATACACTTTTCATGATTATACTACGCTAAAACCTTTCGCTTCTGCGTTGTTGGGAGAGGCTTTTACTTCGTAAATTTCAGCTAATCCAGACTCAAACTGCTGATTTTTCTACGTGGGCAAACTGTGTGTACTCCTGAAGGCACAGCCAAATTTTATTTTTACTATAATCGCATGAGTAACCTTATCACATCTTTAACTTCTGACCTCTTTTAGATGGATTTACTGTTTGTATTTCATTTTCTTACGCATGACTGCAGTTTATGCATGATGTAGGTTGCTACAACTGGTAAACAAAAAAGTACTGAAATGTTTAATTTTTGGGAAATCATTGGAACTTCTAATATACTGAAACAACAGATGTTTCTAGAGGGAAAGCTAACTGCTAACAGCACTTGTTGGTCTCACTCTGCCTTAGGTCTCATTTTTTGGGCCCTCATAGCAACCGTAGTGGCCGGTAGTAGAGGCAGATATTATTGCCACGAGGTCCGTTAGCGTTCGTAAACATTCACCAACTAGTGTCCATATCACTTGAGATTCTGGTCATAAGGAAACGAGTTCGAGACGTCATTGGTGACCACAGCTGCCCGACGACGACCTATGAGCCACAAAATGATCATTCCAGTGCCACTTGTCTCTGAATAAGCATACATATGCTTTCTATATTGGTGTACCTATGGGTACCCCCAAACATGATTGGCGATGATGAACTTGCGTTCGACATCAAGGCCTTAAATGCAACTTCTTTTGTGACAAGGAAAGATGTCCATGGGGGATTTAAGCGTGTTCAATTCAACAACATCTGCTTTTCAAACCTGATACAGGCTTTTTCGAAAACATTTTTGGGCATTGGAAGGGTGAATCCGAAACCGCAAATGAATTGGGCAATCTCTCAGACCGATCGTTTCGCAAAATTGTATTTTCAAGAAAAGTTTACTTGAAAATGTTATTTTCATTTTAACACAAATACGGAGCCTGTTTGGTAGAATGAGTGCATTTGTCACAGTGGTTTAAGTAACTTACGCCTTAAAAATAAATATACTTGTTGCTTTCTTGCTTTTTAAAGTAAATCCAAATGAGTTTAGAAAGGGTTCTTCGGTAATAGGCTTCGCTGAAAGTCAAACTTTAATGGAACGGGCGTGTTAATCCACAGGCAAGGCGATATAATAACATGTTATATAAACAAGGGTCAAAATTGTCAATTTATATATCAAGCTCCGCTAAATAATCAAAATTCACCTTGGATTAACTGGTGACAGGCGGCAGGCCCGGGCCTTGCGTGCGTTTGTCTGCTAACGCTCTATGTGCGTTAATGCATTAACGTGATGTGAGAGTAAATCACTGGCCGCTTGCTCAAGATATTGGTCAATAGCTGAATGCTGTACCCGTGGTTGGTCTTCCCAGAAGCAGATAGAGGCGCACAGTGCTGTGATTGTTTGCGGGTTTGGCGCCACTGCCACAAGTCCTTCGCTGCACCTCCCCCAGACCTAGACTAAATAGATAGTGTCCGATTAAATGCACGAGTAAGTCCAGTACATATGCCGATTTGAGGCTGTGGTGATGGTGTCAAATGTTGCTCTAAACTGGGACAAGGCTTATGCTGTGACTTTTGCAGAGGTGCAGTTTAAGGCACTAGGCAGAGCATGTGTTAGAGTGATCGCCTTAACGTGTGCTGATGACTTGCAACGTTGGTTTGAGAAGCATGGATCTGTGCGAAACAGTGCATCCCAATAGATGCTGAGACGGGCAAATCCGCAAAAGAAGATTTTCAGTGTAGTCTGGGCTTGGAGATAGATAGGCTTGCGCAGCATGTGGAACGCAGTGGAGTTTCCTCGAGTCAGGTACAGAAGGCCTTTGCATATCTGTGAAAGTTCATCAAAAAGGATGCGGATGTTGTTGAAAGCAAGCACCTGAATAGAGCGAAAATATCTGCTGTTCGTGCGGTTGAATAACTACTTTCATTGTATTGACAGAATTTTAAAACTAAGTTTGTTTGATGACCTCGGCTACATTCGTCAGAAAATGTGGGAAGTTGTGTTTTACTATTGGTGGAAGGATGGGAGACCCATGAAAGACTATTAGTCGCACTATTGTGGGTCAAATCGCCTCAATGTTATACTGGGTGAGGTGTACGAATTCGTTGGTGTTTCTAGCTGCATGAATCACCTTTCGTTGAGGTTGGTGGTCTGTTAGAATATGGGGCAGCTCTTGATGATTAGATATTGTTTTGCATGTTTGGTTTCGTCGTAGAAATAAGTTCCATATTACTGTGAGTTATGGGAAACTGATCAAATGAGTCGGATAGTGAGAACGTGAATATTGAGCGTATAAAACTCCCGGTCAGCGTCCTTGTTTTTGTGGAAAGTCACGAGACTAAGAACATGCGTATAAATTGGATTCGTTCCCTTAATAAAACGCAAACGTACTTGATGCGTGATATTGCCCCTTGCAAAGGAGAAACGATACGTATATCCAAGGTGTAGCATGATTCTCAAATGTTTTGCTGTTTCTCTGATCGAACGGCAAGGTTCCTTTGAGTATTTTCGGATGCCAACTCTAGGAGAGATATATTTTTCATGCATGTTTTGAGGCGATTGAAGAAGGCTTATGCAAACAGTTTCCTGTGATGCAGATGATTTCTGAGCCATTTTTAATACATCAATGTTAAAAGATTACCGTATTTAAATACAGGAGATTGTGAAGTAATGACGTTGACTGCATTCCGTTTTAATGTGCTGAAGAAGAAAGGGTCGTCGGAAAAAAACATGATATACTTGTGAAATTTAAAGAAGGTCACACCGGCAGCCTATTTATTTTGCTTCGATTCCCGTGGAAATTTATTATTTTATACCAATCTCTCTATTTCTCTGATTAGCTCATCTGCATCTGTGATCATGTGGTTATATCTGAAGTACACTGGTACCTTGTTGTATGCGCGAAAACAAGTTATTTAACCCACAACATTCCATGCTGGCAATATGTGTCAGATGCGTCTAATTCGCCGCATTTGCAATTCACCAAAGTCGACAATTCTCCGTAGGACGACCACACGTTAATAAAAAGAAATATATTAGGGAAGCAGCAAAAAAATAAACGTATGCCTTTGTATGTAATGACAGATTTGGTTGACTAAGATGAAAGACGGTAAATATTGTCATGCGAATTGTGACTAAACTCGCAGCATTCGGCAGGATTTGAAAAGGTTTAACGGTCGGCCTTCGTGAAATCCGTAACAAAACGGGGTTATGTTGTGGAACCCCCGATAGTCCGCGTTGAAAACGTCAAAACAAGAGGCCCAGTTTTTGCACGAATATCTCTCGGACAATAATAACACTGACGGGGACTTAAAGCCTCCAGAAAAACGGCAGTAATGCAACCAATTGAGATGCTTAGCAAACATAAATAACTAAATACATATATAGTAGTCGCCGACTTTTATGCCCACGGTTAATAAGCCCAGCCACGTATTTAGCCCAACTCAGCTAGGGACGGAATTTTACATAGCAAAATTCGCCGGCTAATAAGCCCAGTTTGCCAACATAATAGAGTAAAATTATCATCTCTTTGCGTACGCAACTGGCTTCGTGTCGCAAATCATATTTTTGTTTTTTTTGTTTTTACGTAAAATACAGGCAAACAGCATTCTTTTCTTGTATATAACCAAGTATTTTCTTATAAAACAGTACGTATTTTATGTATACAGTGGATTCCGGTTAATGTGTACACCTCCGTTCCAGGCCACCTGTCCATATTTAACTGTTGTCCACATTCAGCGAACTGACCCCAAACCAGTCGTTTCTGCATATAAAAACAGAATTTTGCATCTGAATGAAGTCTCATTGAAAGAACATGCTCAGAGTTGATTGCTTTGGTGGAAACTTTTCTCTTAAGGCTCCCCTAAAGTGTTTTATCACAGTGTCAAAATTATCCACATCAAACCCTTGTTGTCGATGCTCCGTTTCGAGTACGGTAAATTCCGCCCTCTTTTCTTTTGATGAGACTGGGGGCTTGACTTCTTCGCCTTCCTCTTCAGACTCTTCTTCATGCTCGTCTGGTACCTTCTTGGCATCTGAAACGGCTTCGGCGAGTTCACTTGTCACCTCCTTCAGTGTTGCCTCCTCGGCGACTTCGGCATCATCGTCGATTGAAACCCACTCTAGAAAACTCTCGATCTTGTCCTCTGTCACGTCTTCTTGGATCAGAATCGCGACTTCATTCTCTGCAACTTCCTCTTCAGTGGTGACGAAGCCCCGTTTCCTCCAGCAATTTACGATTGTCTCCGACTTCACCTTTTTCCACGAAGTGCTTAACATCTTCATGGCCTGAAGAACGCCAATTTTCTGTAAGAAAGCAGATAAGGGAGACTAGGGTGAGGATACGGGGCAGGGCAGGGGGAGTGTGAATAGCCTAGATGACGTATTGGCGGCCTCCTTCGACAACTGCACTTCCCAACTGTGGCGAACAGGGCGCGGGAAATCCCCGCCACGGGCAATTTGGCTGGATTTTGACAAAATCTGTGGGTCAACCAACCGGTTGACAGCTTGGTGCTGTCCACATTAAGCGGTGGCTGACCAGATTAACCGGAGGATTTTACTATGGAAAAATTCCTTTCCTGGCCAACTGTCAACATGTAGCGGTTGTCCTCATTAACCGGACTCCACTGTTGTGCCTATCCAGCACCTGCTGACCCAAAAAAGCACTCTCCGCTAAATAATCCCGCCACCTATTAAGCCCAAATTGCTCTGGGCCCGAGTAGGGCTAAATAGCCGGTGACTGCTGCATTCAATTAAAGTTATTTTCTTTATTTCCGGTACTCTATTTGGGAAGTTAACGTACACTGTTTTCGTTCGTTCAAACAGTTATCATATTCTCAATGAATGCGAATACCAATAGGCTTCTGATTGAACCGAATTAATGCATGCATACCTGCCCTGGATCCACACCACCATTCTCCCTTATGCCCATATTGCCAACGTGCCTTTCGCATGCCAACCATTTTGGACAGAAAACTTTAAAGAACTGCACAACCCTTTCGGCACCACGAAGCTTTTCACACCAAGGACTTCCACACTCTCAAAGGTGATCACCAAATGATCACGCAACTTTAATCACTTTGTATATGTTTGATCATTACTCAAACACCAGCGTTCATGCATTTAGGAAAACTTACAAATAATAATGTACAACATTTGGCATATTAAGTTATAAAATGAATAAAGGGAATTATGAAGTGTTTGTCATGAACAAGTTTCTCGATAATCGCGTGGATCTGGAGACGTAAAAAGAGCTATAAATTAGAACAATAAACTGAGACATTGTGTTAAGTTGAAAACTTGAAACACCCACTTTCTTTATATAGAATAAGCTTTACTTAAGTCAATTTATTCTGTTAATGTTATCGGTACTGGATAAGTATTAATTAAATGTCGGAAGAAATTGTGTGTCATCATTTTCTTTGTTTAAAGTGTCTTAATTGATACATTTATAAATTGTGCACCTGTTCGACGTCAACAACAAAACCTTTGTAATATGATATGCATAAATTGAATTTACAGAAAGAAAGTTTTTTTCAATATTAGTAATAGTGAATGTGGCAATGTTGCCCATTTGAAGAAATGCCTCAAAACAGCAAACCACATTGTCGAGACTGAATCATGCCCGCAGTGGTGTTATGAAATTACTATTCCTAAGATTAATAAAAAAATTCCACAAAATGTTAAATTAAACTTTAACTATTTCCAAAGTTATGTCACAATGAAAATTGGAGAATTTTGAGAATTTCTTTAAATTACTTGAAAATAACCAATTCTGTTTGACTAGAGATGTAAGAACTTTCGTTTCTCTTTATAATGGAATACTTTTCGCATAAGTGGATTCATTCCACTTTCTAATATAATATTGGGACCTAAAAAATAATGGCCATATAAATTGTCATTTTTTGGAATACTCATTATTTTTCTGTGTGTTCCGTTTCTAAATAACGCTAAAATGGTAACGCAAAGTATACAAAGATCTATTTTTCTACCCAACTAATAGTCAAGAAGACCTAATTTTTTCTCTAATTCACGTTAACGTATTGAATATTTTGCTTTTGCACAAGGACATTTTTTGCGTTATTTGTGCAATAAAACAAACAGTTCTCTGTTATTTTATTTTTTTCAAAATAAAACTTTACAGGATAACCAAGCATAATTTTAAAAATACAAATCTCCAATCTTTATGCAAATAAATATGATTCATTTAAGTTGGCTTTCCTGGAATCGGCACAACTTTCGACAAAGTTTTTCAGTTCTGGAAGGGATATATTCGATACCATATTACTTATTTTGGAGTGCCTTCATAGTTTAATCAACATTAACATGCAATTTGGTTATCTTTTTCATAATAGCTGCAAAATGTACTTCAATATGAGCATTTTTTTAATTTCCCCAACATTACTGGCCAAACCTCTGAGCAAATCTAACTACAATGCTCATGCATAATTCAATTAACTGAATGAATAAAAAAGGTGTTACTTAATATCAGCTCAAGTGCCGAGTCAAATGTCATCATAAAGGTTGCATGGTCATTGTCAATTACTGTATATTCCCAAACACCTCACGCACATTCACAATCAACAAAGCCTATCAGGCCATATGCGCAATCATGAAAAAATGCATTAAAAAACTTCTGGTTATGTCACAAAGTAAACGTGCTGCTACTTTGACCTACATGGTCATTTGCCTGAGAAGTTTTATCCAAAACACCGTTTTTTTCTGTAAATGTTTTAGGTGATATCTCATTTTAATGGTTTTGATGTAAAAGTCGAACGTACGCGTAATTGATCTACTTATTCATGTAGACACCGAAAAAGAGTTCAATGAAGAGAGATTTTGTTCCACGATTTTCAATAATTAGTTATCCAATTATTACCATATGAATAAAATATTTTCAGTCAATTCTACTTTTATTCATATGAAGAAGGTTGTTGCTTTAAGTGTTATGCTCATAAATATATAATAAATTGATTTTTCTAATTTACATTCTTTTAAATTTCCAGAACCCGGGGATTATTGAATAAATTTTATATTTCTTACCAAACACTTATAACTTCTTATGAGTCTTTTAAAATCTTTATATGCCTGAGATGACATCCAGCAAGAGCCAAAATACGTTGGCGGTTATCTCAGGGAATCAGCAAAAAACACTTGATAATCATGCGTAAACATTGGATGTCCATAGCGTTTCGCCTTCACTATGGGCGATCGCATGCATCAAGATCATTTAATTTTAGAAAGAGGACGAATTCAATGTCTGCACAGGTACTAAGTCTCCTGTTTTCTGCACAGACATGGACGCTGACCGGGGAGTGTATAGTTTCAATGCCGACCTACTCAATATGTGAATCGTGTGATCAGTCTACCAAAAAACTCAGAATATTATCAAACTTTAGTCTACGAGGGAACCAGACACGCAAAACGGCCTTTCTTCCTCAACAGGTGCCCTAAATTCGAACAGACAACCAAAATCAATTAAACGTGGTTCGTGCATCTCGAAACACCAACAAAATAACAAATTCACGCATCATTATATTTCGGCGATTCGAGATCCATCAGTATGATAAATAGTCAAAATAATTCCCACTCTACTTCATCTGCCAGCTTGCCTCTGTCTCACAATATTCCACGAATGAAAGCAACGTAAATAAGCAGACTTATCTGCAACTGTTAACCATGCTATGAGAGTAGTTATTCAGCAGCACAAACAGCAGACATGTTTTTCTCCTCTCGGATGTTTGCTTCCAAAAACACCAACATCTTCAGTCGTGACTTCTCAAAAATGTGCAAATGCCTTTTGAACCTGACTCGATGAAATTTCCTTGAGTTTGACACGCTCTGCAATCCATTCCATCTTCAAAAACAAATAACAATGACATTCTAAGCAGACGAATTCAATGGTCTCAACATTAATTGGGACGCACTCATTCGTCCAGAGCCATTCTTCTCACACCAACGTGCCAAGTCACCAGCAAACGCTAAAGACATTTTTCCAACACATGCTCAGACTGATGTGTCAAGCTGTACCTCTGCAGAGGTCACAGCATCATTCTTGACCCAGTTTCCAGCAACATCTGTGTCCATCGACAAGCTGACCGTGTACCGTCTGCCTAGACATGAGCACGAGGCTGACACTGGTCTACTAGAAGATTTAGCGAGATTAGCTGCTCTGCCCGACGTGTTGATCATGGGAGACTTCAATGCCCTGCTTATCAATTGGGGTTCAACATACGCACGAGGTCCAGAGCAAGCATTCGACTGGCGTTTAATAGCTCTGACACTTAATGTATCTTTCAGTCAACACGTTCTGCTTCCCCTCAGAGTGCGTGAGGGGCAGCAATCAAACTGCCTAGACCTGGTACTTACGAAATCGCTGGACATCATCGACGAGGTGCAATCTCTACCTCCGCCAGGTAAAAGTGATAATATCGTACTAAATTGGGACTATTCTATATTTTCGGTACCCGAACAACCCACCAAGGTTAGAAGGAATATGTGGCGTGGTGACTTTTATCAAATTAAGGCAGAAATAAACAACATAAATTGGGAATTGGTTTTTTCTGGCAAGACAGCTGCTGATTGGGGATGGTTCAGTGAGTTATTGCATACTCTACTGAGAATCCACTGTCCAATTACAGGGAAGAAGCTAAAGGACAAACCTCAGTGGCTGACTCAATTACTGAAGAAAGAGATAAATAAAAAAGGGAAGATTGTTTAGAAAGTATACAGCAGACAGAAATCCGGTATCCCTAAATGCATACAAAATGCAGAGGAACCTCGTGAAGTGACTTATCTTCAAAGCGCGCAAAGAATTTGAAATAGATTTACTAAACCGGGCAGTTAAAAATCCGAAGCTATTTTATGGCTGCTTCAGAAAGACCACACTAAACCGGGACCCAGTTCCCCTTCTGAAGGCAAGCGACGGAACAGAAATGAGTGAGGATGGAGCAAAAGCTGAGCATATTTCACAATTTTTCAAATCGAACTTTACGACTGAAATCGGATTCACCCCTCCAAACTATGGCTTACATGACGGTCCTTAGATTGAAAATGTGGCCTTCGCCGAAGCAACCGTTCTTCATGAGTTAATGGCTCTAAACGACTCGAAATCATACGGTCCCGATGACATCCCGACTAAATTACTGACAAAAACTTGCTGAGGAGCTAGCCAAACCGCTTTCTATGCTTTTCAGTATTTCATTTAGCTCAGTTTGTTTACCCACCGATTTGAAATCCGCATGGATCACCGCTGTATAAAGGCGGCAGAAAGGTTTCTGCAAACAGTTATAGACCATTCAGCTTCACTTCGATCTGTTCCAAGATTATGGAAAAAGTAGTAAAGCGAGAGTTGATGCGTTTCTTAGAGCAGCATAATTTTATATCGGATGCGCAACATGGATTCCGCAGAGACAGATCCTGTGAGATGAACCTGCTCCATTGTTTGGAACGCTGGACTTGGGCTATGTTTTCTGATGACATGAAGACTTGGAACGTCATCAGAAAGTCAGCTGACGAAGAACGTTTGCAGATAAACCTAAGCCGTCTTCAAACTTGGTCTCAAGACTGGATTTTGCCGTTTAACGAGAGAAAATGCAGTATCCTACGAGTTGGCCGACACAGCTCTCAAAACCCCATGGTTTACAGCCTAAATGGCATCCAACTGCAAGAAGTTGACTTGCAGAAAGATTTTGGTGTATGGATAACTACGGCTCTCAAACCCTCGCTGCACTGCGCAAAAGTAGCCAATTCTGCGATGTCTGTCATGTATCTTGTCAAAAGGGCTTTCTTTTCTTGGATAAAGACTGCTTTGCTAAGATCTTTAGAACATTTTTGTGGCCGAAGTTGGAGTTCGCAATGCAAGCATGGAAACCCTGGAACGCAAAAGACCTATATTCCCTCAAGAAGGTGCAAAGGCGTGCGACCAAACTGGTTACCGGTCAGAGCTTTTTGCCCTACGAAATACGTTTAGCTAATCTCGATCTATTTCCGTTAAGTTACAGGCAGCTACGTGGCGATCTGATACAAGCATTTCGTATAAAGCGCGGGCAGGACTGTTGTCTTCTACCTGGCGTCTTCTTCGAGTTAGCAACAACGACAAACTTAATAGGGTATCTCTTCAAACAACGCATTACAAAGGCCAGACTCGACACACGCAAGTTCTGCTTTGGTAATAGAATAGTTGAAGCTCGGAATGCTCTCCCCGAGGATATTGTTATGTCCCCATCTGTGAATGCATTCAAGAGAAATTAAGATTTTTTTACCCGAAATGTCCACTAAAATTAGACCTAGCGCGACTGAAATAATATATGTATATAAACATACTAATCACTATTTTACAGTAACATGTTAGTTAAGAATAACAATACAAGCAAGCTTAGAGCCCACCAAACGTCCGGATCCGAGCCTACGCGGATTTGAAAAACTTTTCCCAATTCATGCATGGAATGATCTGCCCGCGGACATGTCATGTCGCTACCTAAGCACACGTTTACGATTAAGTCAGCCACATCTGCAAACATGTTAAAGACACGATTCAATTAGAACAAATAGCCACTGAGCCCTTGAAAATAAACTGGCAGTTGTCAAAGCAAATCGTGGAATAATCACATTACAAAAAACATACAACCCGCTAATTTTCAGTAATATGTTTGTTAAGAAAACTACCGATTATATGTCTTCTGTCAATTAGAAGGCAAAGTCGTTAAACCAACCAGGCTGCACGATGGGCGCATCGCCGACGCTTGGTGAGGTGTGCATGACCTCCGAAAGCTTCTCTTCGCGGGACCCTTGGTATTGCGGTGAAAACCGCGATGGACTCTCCCTGACATGCTTCAAACACTTTTAGCACAGGCCATCCTCTTCGAATATACTCTGCACCCCCCACGGGCGACAGTTTTTCTCCTTAAATCTCTCAAAGGGCATTCAAACACCTAGACATCTGAAAAATGCCTAAGTAATGTTTTCACTTTCAGCCCTAAAATTTCTGCAACACCACTGTTCTGAAATGATGAGCAGATCGAATGCATTGTAATAAACTGTCCTCTACCAATAGGGAGTTCAAAGGTATTTACCTATATTTCCCTCAATAAAAACCTGACCTGACCTGAGAATTAGTATGAATATAAAGATTGTATGAGTGCAATAATTTTCATTTACAATAAAAGTTGCATTCAATGTGTCAGAAATAGATGTAGTTAGCTAAACGAAAGTGTTTTTCCCAATATGGCTTTTTTAAAATTTCCATTTTTAATGCACGAATACATGTTTGGTAGATTCTTATGAATTTCTGTTGACAATTCCAAAATTATTATCTTCGGTTATCATATCCTGGCTGTTAAGCGGAATAGCACTAGATTTAGTGGCACAAACGAATAGGCTAGCTGTATACTATAAAGCTAGTTAACGATTGTATTTGTTGTAAAATTTATACCATCTTGTGTACATTGAACA